>JADFUC010002059.1:0-197893 GCA_019722365.1 Lithospermum erythrorhizon | reverse complement strand
ATCAATTGTACTTCGTTCAGTTACGTATTGTAATCGACAACTGGAACCCCACACAATGCTCACAATCGATCAACATATATCTTCGGTAGCCTCTTAGGTCCGTCGGTCGGTTGTCGGTAGGAAGTGAAATGATTTAAACAATCATCCTGATCGCCCCCAAATCCCGTCGTTTCGCCTCGACGATCTAGGAAGTCCGAATAAGAAATCCATGGTGATATTCTCCCATGTCCATTCAGGAATCGGAAGTGGCTGCAACAATCTGCCCGAGGGTGTCGTGCTCAATCTTTCTTTAGCCGACAAACCAAACACCTCGCCACAAACTCTGCAATCTCTGTTTTCATTCCGGGCCACCAATAAACCAACCTCATGTCCCGATACATCTTCGTCTTTGCCGGATGCATGCTATAAGGAGCATTAGCCAGGCCTCGTCAAGTTCCTTCTTCAACTCCTCCAAATACGTACGAATAGCCTACCATTCATCCTCAACACCACTATCATTGACCACTTAATCGTCTGCCTCATTTCTGCCTCTTTGTGATGATACGTAATTTCTCAAATCTCTTTCTTTGAAGCTCCAAGATTCGATCCAAAGAGTCTGGTCGAACTTTCACGTGGGCCCAACTGACTCACCATTTGTTACCAACCTCAAGATCCAACTCAAGTTGCTTCATCTCTACCTTTTTGTTCTTTAGCCTTCCCGCCGTACTCAAAGCATACGCTTTCTGACATTCGCTTTCGGGGTGATACTCGATAGTCACGTGGTAGTTGCTAATAAAACTCCCGTCCATCTCATACGCCTCAAATTCGAGGTCTCTGCGTCGGGAGGTACTTCAAACTTTTGTGATCAGTAAAATCTGGAATCTAACCCCATACAAATAATGTACGCACAAGCTTATTTGCCAAGAGCAACCCGACTTCAATTATGGGTCGGGTAATCCCTCTGTGGTTCCTCGGCGATTAGAAGCATAGGCAATCGCTCACCGCGTTACGCATGAACACACGACCCGACCCCTTTGATGTAGCATCGGCGTATATCACGTAACCCTCAGGACCGGATGGTAAGGCCAAAGCAGGTGCGGTGGTCGACTTCGCCTTGTGGCTTTGAAGCAGTACTCCGCAATCCTGCGTCCCGAATAAAGGGAACACACTTTCTTGGTCAGCACGATCGTCGGTCGCGATCAACAAGAAGTCCCTTATAAACCTCACGTAATACCTAGCCAAATCAAGAAACTCCTCACTTCGGTCACACTCGGTAAAATTAATCTATTCTAGCCTCCACCTTTTGGGGATCCATACAAATACCCTCGCTTTGTCCTGACATGGCCGAAGGTACATGCACTTTTCCAACCAGAATTCACACTTGGTGGACTTGGCATACAACCTGTGCCGATCTCAATGCACAGCCAACACCACCACGCAAGTGTCTCTCGTGCTCCGCCTTACCACTCTAGTAGATCGAGAATGTCATCAATGGCAAATGCGAACTTATCTAAGAACTCCCGGAACACCCGATTAAATGAATCATCTTTGGGGGGAGAATGGAGGCTCGACCAAAAATGGGACAAAGGGTTGGTGTGTTTGTATTGGATGAAGATAAGAAGGATGAGGTGGTGATACACGATCTTCTCTAGAGAAGAGAGGCGTGGGATTTGTTTGGTGGTTAGGTTCTAGTTGTCATCCTTTTGTTATAGAAAATAATAATGAACCTCTGACATATAGGGTTCATTATTTAACCTCTGACAATAGAATAATTAATGAGTCGACTCGTTTAATTTTAATTAAACACGTTAAGTAAATTAAATACTAACAAGTTATTAATAAGTAACTAACAAAGTTACTAACGAGGCTCTTAACTATTAAGAAAGTAAGATTGTGACTGAATTTAATCGACTCTACATTTGCTTAAAGTACTTTTTATTTCATTAGCGAAATATAACTTCAACGTCACTATATGTGTGTGACCTTCACAGACTCGAATGTACGATTAGGTACTATAATATAATAGACCATTAATATTATTATAATGGTTATGCATGGGATCTAACAATCTGTCATAACCCTTAGTATTATCATGAGAACCCGACTAGTAATTACAATTACTATGATTGAATGTTTCGTTTATGTAATCACATTCACTAAACTAGTAAATGAATTGTTACAATAATTGTCGCAATGGGCATAATAAATTAAACCAATAACTATTGATTTCCAACACTCCCACTTGCCCTTGGATGATTAGCACACAAATTCGTTTGTCTAAAGAGATCTCTAGTCACAAATTGACCTTAAGAAGTGTGTCATGAAACACCATTCAGTGCTTATGTCGGATTCTCCAGGAAGTGGGATCTACCTTGTATATCAAGGATGGACAAATCCCTAATATATCGACATCTAGTGATATTCTTCACTTTGCATGTCAAACTAACATATGCCGTTATGATCTCATTTAAAGGCGGGCGTTTGATAGTCAAAGTCTGTGATATAACGTAGATAGTTATCACCTTCGAGGTCTAACAATCGCTAAGCTTCCAACGGTTCTAAGAAAAATTCATAGGACACATATATACATATCTTCTATGATTTTGCACCGGCCAACACCGGCTCCTCGGTTATATACAAGCGGCGGCCCATAAGATTGAATCGACTTACAAGCTCTCATGATCACACAAAATGATCATAATCAGTATGCTAGTCGTCAAATAGAATTGCCCCAAAACCATCAACATCCGACCAAGGAAAAATTGGCTATCTTATATTTCTAGACTTGAAGAGGTTCTCTTGTCAACACTTATAAGTTGCCTCTCTAGAAACTACAGACTTGCCTTGGAATTTATTATTTCAACCAACTGTGAAATAATAAATGACTATAAGAATGAATTACGCATTCATATATTGCAGTTAACAAAAAAATTGTAAAACATGAATTACGCTTGTTCGTCCGATTACATAACTTAAATCCAAAAGTAAATAGACTAGCTCCCACTAAACCTTGCATCGTTCGGTTTCTTCTTATCTCATGAAATTAAACTTTGATTTAATCTCAGGAAGAATATATCTAGTAGGAGTTGACTCCGTTTATCTTTCTTGAATTTAGAGCTCAAGTGTTGTTAAAGTCATTTTTCGACAAGTATCACTAAATTGTTTGTTATTCAAAATATCATGTCTTTTAAGAAGAAGAATAAAATGACATTCCTTACAGGAATCACACGATAGATGATATGCTGATGTCCATATTAAATATGACATCCACTTATACTCATATAGGTCAAAAGAAAAACAGTTTGAAATTTCAACCATTCATGGAGGATTTAAACTATGTGCTCTTATAATGTAGTCACCTATCCTTACACAAGAGCTCAATTATCTTTCTTTGTGCCTTGTCTCCTGGCTACTACTATACTTGGCTCGTGATCATGATCTAAAACCATGTGAGTCAAAACAGTGTCTAAGACACTGGCAATTTAGCCATAATGACATTACGATTTTCGATAGCAAATCATTTGAGATATGAGGTTTTATCAAACCTCTCTTTCTATTTCTCAAGTGTTATAAATATCCTTCTTTTTGTGCTTAATGTTTGAAATAATGAAATTAATCGTGCTTGAATCATGGATTCTTTCAAGCGACCGCCCAATTAGGTCCCGAGTTGGACCGTCGTCAAACTATATGTCCGAGTACTTGGCGATGGATAACAATTAAAAACGACCTCATTTAACATCATAAATAAACAATACAACTTCGTCATCGAATTGAACTAACCAACAATACAATGAGAAAGGTATTAATAATACCGTCTGATATCAAACTACTTGTTTTTTACCCTGCTTTGAGTCAACAATAATAGGTATTACATACAATGACTTTCAAGAAGAAAAAGTATGATGCATTGAGGTCTTCAATCCACCATCGCCATCTTCGGCGGTGCAGCGACTACTCGGCCAATGCATCTCGGTCATTCATGACCTAGGCATAAAAGCAGCCCGCCCATAGGGAAAATAGAGTCATTAAAAGCTAGCTAATAAATATCAGAAGTTAACCTACGTCGTGCGAATAAGAATAATTTAAATACCTTATCTATTTAAAGACTATATACCCCGAGAGTATTATTTTATATGTTACTTGCCACAAAATAAATCTTCTTAACGACTTTTCGGTAACCCCCGATAAGCCACGCGCGTCGACCAACTTTCTCGCGATGCGCGCTTAACGCGAGATATCTTTCTGTTGTTATCTTTCGTAAGTATATGGCTAATTTCGATATAATATCAACTCGACATACGACAACCCAAACCTATATCTCAACATTTCATCACTCAAAGCATACACCTCAACTACTTATCTTTAGTTCACCTACCTGAGTGCTACTCACTTATTTCATCATCATCTCCTATGACATCTAGCGTTCATAAATAGGCCTACAAGTCGTTCTTTTCTTAATATAGCGAGCAAAATCGTCTTAAATCAAGATAACCTAGAAATGCGGATTTATCTCCCCAAATTCTCCATTTAGTATCTGAGAACTTATGCGTCCCCGATGGTATCGATAGTGGTTAGATCGGAACTTATATTCTATCGTATTGAATCGGTTTTCTCCCGTATATAAAATATCATCAACGTAAATTGACAGTTAGCGTAAACTTCGGTTTCTAAGTGCAATACCTAATATTCTCATTCCAAGATATCTCATCCATTAACCTTTTTACATATATAACATGTCTAAAAAAACGGTCGTGCGCCGACAAGGCTAAGCGAGAGTAAATATCCCACGAATACAAAATAGTTGTCGACAAGGCTAAAGAATGCGAAAAGGAAGTACAACCCGTCAAATGTTCTTGACGACACAACAACAAGATCCATAGAATAGATATCGTAAATTAAAATATGACTAAACATACATATATATATAGGACTACTTAATAAAGTCATACCACGTAATTCTGAGTTGTCACCGAGGCCTTAACACATGAAGATATAATAGGGTTCGATAAGCACGCAATTCTAGAAAGAAATCAAAGGGGCTTCAACAGCGACTATAACTCACAGTCATCAATCACTCGTCAACTAGATACCGTCAGTTCTAATCACAGTGCACATAAGCTCAACCAATCGATCTAGCGCTCTTATACAGTAAGGCGATAACCCAGCAGCTCTTATACCCGGCTATAAAGGCGATAAGCAACGCTCTTTATGCCGGCGTATAAAATTTGTCTGGCAACTCTTATACCGGCGTATAAAAGCTGATACCTGGCAACTCTTATACCGGCGTATAAAGGCGATACAATGACTCTTATACCGGCGTATAAAGGCGTACCTCGCCTTCTTGGAGCCGGCGTATAAAGGCGTCGCAGCTCTTGGAGCCGGCGTATAAAGCTATTACCTGGCAACTCTTATACCGGCGTATAAAGTTGATACACAATCGGCGTATAAAGGCGATACACAAACGCTCTTATACCGGCGTATAAAGGCGATACCTGCGCTCTTATACCGGCGTATAAAGGCGATACCTGGCAGCTCTTAGGCCAGTATAAAGGCGTCTGCTAACGCTCTTATCTTAGGCGATATAAGGCGTCACGCAGCAGCTCTTATACCGGCGTATAAAGGCGATACACAACGCTCTTATACGACGTATAAAGCGATACAACGCTCTTATACCGGCGTATAAGGCGATACACAACGCTCTGCGGCAGTATAAAATTTGACAACTCTTAAGAGCCACATAACCAACCGTCAATTTAGAATTAAATATCCTAATACTCAAGTCACCTCAAAGACATACATAACTCACAACCATCACCTCAATAACCATCTACTCTGCTCCAAACATTATCCAAGCACCACGGCTAAAACATCTCTGTCGTAAGTCAAACACAATGTTGACAAGGCCCTGCGAAATACATAAGTGCCGACAAGGCCCACGAGAAAAACAGTGCCGACAAGGCCAAAATCGAGAAATATAAGTGGGAGTTCTGGCCATCACTTGCCTCGAAGCCAGTCTTCAATCTTTGCGGAATAGAGTCACATAACCATATTATGGCTTGCATGTCGTCTGACCATTCACGTGTATACGTTTCTCACGTAATCATATCACAAGCACATGTACACCATTATTACATAATTATATTACAAAGACATGTACACCATTCACACATAATTATATTACAAAGACATGTACACCATTCACACATAATTATATTACAAAGACATATATACCATTTAAAATGAGTACATAAGGTAATACCGTGAGATAAAGTACCGCCTCTACTAGTTATCCTGAAAGTCCTCACGAAGCGATAGCGGGCAGCGTGCCCACTTCCCGCGGTCAAGGCCTAACAACACCAGAGAAATTATACTCGGGAACTAATACCAAGAATTACGTTCTAGAATAAACATTACCAACTCTAATCGGAATGATTTCCTAAGCGGTCCTAGCATGGCGGGTAAATTATCGAACTATAATCCCGTCGGACGCAGCAAATCGATCCCCAGCTAAAATTCCATCTTATTACTTTATCATTACAAATCAACTTATAAGTCATTCTAGTTAATCGGGGAGGTCCTAATTAACAATCTATACTCCAAAATATCAATTATATACGAACTTGAAAATATTGCTTTTTCAACTAACTCACTTTTAAATCGATTTTTATGCTGATTTAACATCATAACAACTACAATAAGGTCCCCGATTAAACTCCCTACCGTTCCCAAGTCTTACAAAATATCACCCCAAAAAGTCAACCTTGAAACCTAGAAAAATCAACTTGACGTAACATCGTCAAGCGACGTAAGTCATGAATTAAATCACTTATATTCATCATAGCATCCATAACAAACTAGATTCATCCTTAATTGAATTATGTAAAAAGTCAACGAAAAGTCAACCCTCAAAAATCAGCCAAAACGCTATTTTCTTACCTCAAAATCGTAGGGAAAGACGTTGGGAAACCTTAACAATCAACTTGAGGTTCTTTATAACGACAAAGTGAAGAAATGGAAGAAAAAATTTTTGTTGTTTGCTCACAAAGAGTCTCGGCCAAAAAGCAAGAAATGGAGAAGATATTTTTGTGATTTTGATGATAGGTTGAGAAAGATGATACTTATCTCTTAAGTCAAGAAAAACCGCGCGGGAGTTTGTGCCGAAATCACTTTCGAATCGAGCTATCGAGCGACAGTCTAACCTTTCGAATTATCGGCTATTACTACTAGAATTATAAATGTAATACGGCTCAAATAATCACAAAAAATGTGCTCGAAATTATTTATACTATCACGGTCCGCCGACCCGAAAATTTTAAATTTTAATTTTTTTTTTTTTCCAGCGTGAGGGTTATTACGTCTTTGTGCGCTCGACTTCTGTGATGTGCGAGAACCAAATTGATAATATAGCTTATACGGTTATACAAACCACAAGCTTATTCTTAAATCGCGAATCATGAACAAATTTCATGTTGTTGATGAAACTAAATACCAATGACATGTCTTGTAATATGAATACACAACATTTAAGATCATCAATCATTTTCGATTGATTTATAAAAAGTGCGCGATTATTTAAAAGCTGGTATAGTGGCTAAAAGAGAATATTACATAATAGTCTTCCTTAAGCGTCATCGCCTTGATTGAGATCAAATTAATTACCTCTCAATCACGTCACGAGGCGTTGTTCACTTGAACTGGGTTCATGTAACATGTCGACATGATTAAGTCAAGTTTTAAATGATTGCGGTATTCTTTTGTCTTTTATTAGCCTCTGACCATTTTTCAATGGCTTATGAAAGGGAAAAAGCATTAGCATTTACAACACTATGTTACCCTGGTTATGAATTTCTCCTTAACTTATTTAATTTCACATAATAAAGGTATGTTTTAAATTATCCAATTATCAATGAATAAATAGGTAGCAATACGGTAGTATAGTTAAAAATCAGACTTATATTTTACAAATAAATGGTAAAATATTATACCCGTACTTCAAATCTCACAAAATGTACAAGGTATCCAAGATCCGTTGTGGCTGGAATCAGCAGCTGACAACGCAACATTTTTGAATCCACTGACACAAGGTAGGTAACTAATGAAGCGTGTACCACTACAAAACTCTTGGGTCCAACGCTCCTTACGGTGTTACCCGATAGTGTATCAGCGGAAGCCTGGCGTTAGTGGAAATCACCCGGTTAAGCGACCAATTAAACCAATTTGTTGCTGGAATGATCGGTGAAATATGGCGTTAGTGGAAATCACCGGTTAGCGGCAATTAAACCAATTTGTTACTTTGGAATGATCGGTGAAAGCCCGCCGCGTTAATGGAAATCACTTAAACATTTATACTTTTTCTTAAATCCGGTTACTAATGCGCGCCAAGATGGCTTGCCCGCGCCGTGATAAGTTGCACAAGTTTAAAATTGGCTTGATACTTTGCTTAAATTTTAGTGGTGAGATTAATATTATTTAACATGTTATATAACACATACTCAAGTAATATGCACATCATGAAAATAAAACAAATAATACACATTTAGGAGATATATGATACGACCTAGAATATAAATAGACCTATTCTGATAACTAGATAATTATTACAATGTTTAACAACAGAAATAAATAACTAGAAGGTTAATAATTAAAAGAGATAATTGAATTAAATAAAATTATTTTAATTTGGATAATTATAATTACCATAATTGAATGTATGATATTTATTCATAAAAGCGAACTTGAAATTACCATAATTTTGCAAAACCTAAAACTAGGGTTTAAAAGCGGTTAACGCCTTTTTAAAAACCACAGCCCTTATGAATGATGATGATGATGATTGGGCGTCCCTCGCCGCCTTTCATAGCCACACGCCAACCCCGCCTTTAGGGGGGGGGGGGGGATAACTTTCCAAGCATGCAGGGAACCACCAGAAGGTGTGCGAAGCTGGCGTAGTTGATTACGGTAATTAATTTCGGTTTTAATTCAATCTTTTTTCAAAAAATATTTTGAAGGCTTTAAACTACTCCAAACATTCTGATTTTCACAGACAACCTTTTTCATAATATCTGAAAAAATTATCCAATTGGAATTCGGAAAATATGTTCTGAGAGAATTAATTATGAAATTTCTAATTATTAAAACATTATAATTTCAAAAATGCATAATAAATAGTTTGAAAATTCAAAAATTTCAAATTTATCTGAGAAGATTCTACGTATCGTAGGTTTATGGAACAAAAACTAAAGTAAAAAATTTTTGAGTTTAAACCTTTTAACTATAATTAACTAATTAAAAATAATTGTAAACCCTTTTAAAACAACAAAATTATACTAATCATCAAAATACCAAAATATGCAATTTTGATGTACTTGAATATATGAACACATCTATAAATATACATGGCATAAAATTCATAATATATATTATACATAAATATATAAACATAAATTTTCATATAAATTCATAAAACATGATTTATAAAATACTAGATCGACATTAAACAAATTAAACTTTCTTGATGCCACTGAAGGAATTTTCTATGATGTAACTTGAATAAACTTATTCAAATACTCATAAGAGGATCAGATTAATTGTTACATTGTTAGATGCATCATATAGCCAATATGAATACCGAGAATACTTCTGGTGCGGCGGAAATAAATAACCACGACAACTTTCCACGAAGCCTTCTTTGAAATCAACGAATGCTAACGTCACAAAATGGCAATGTCTCTACTTGGTTTCATATTAGGAGGTTGAATCAATACTTGAGGCTGCTAGAACACACGAAAGAATTGGATCGAAACATCGAACAAAGCGTCAAGTTTTGCCTTGATGATACATGGCTTCTCTAGAGAATAGAAATTATGATTTTTTTTGGTGGCTAGGTTTTAGGTTGTCATCCTTTTTGTTATGAAAACCTAATAATGAACCTCACTTATATAGGGGTTCATTATTTAACCTACATCCCAACCGGATAGTTAATGAGCCAACTCGTTTAATTTAATTAAACCGTTAATTAAATTAAATACTAACAAGTTATTAATAAGTAACTAATAAGTTACTAACGAGTAATTAATTGAACTAACTAGTTAATTAATTTTGAGTTTATCCAATTTATATCTTACATTATCAATGTAAAATTCTCGATTGAGAATATTCGTTGATTAAATCAACTCTCAATTTAGCAAGTACTATTTTTATTTCATTCATGAATTATAACTCAGCGTCAGTATGTGTGTGATCTTTAGGCTCGGATAATAGCGACCGTGGGAATAATATAATAGACCATTAATATTATTAAGCGGTTATGCATGGAATCTAACAATGCAGCGACCATACCAGTCGTGCGCCCTCGAAGGTTAGAATCGTCATCAACTGTATATACGAGTCACCCGTCGATGGTTGACACGAAAACACACGTTTAAAACCCATAAAACACGGCGGTTTGATGAAATAAAAATAAGCTTGAAAACCAACGTTTATTTAGTTTTAACCATCGTGACGCCTCGTCAACCCAAACACTTAATGCGTCACGGTGACTTAAAATACAAAATGTACCTTACAGTTCCAACATTTTCAAACCAAAATAGAAACAATTGTTTACATCAAAACTAAATAGAAAACAAGGGAATGCCAGGATCCCCAGCCACCCGTCGCTCACTAAATGGAATCACCGGCACTCACAACTTCGTCGACTTCCGGAGGACACATCAATCTGAAGGGGGAGGAATGGGGTAAGCTCGACAGCTTAGTGGAAACGGATCACCCGGATGGTAACTTACCCAGGTCCGAATGAACATACAGTATTGAAATACATACTCATACCTATCTATATATATATATATATATATATACACCTAGTCTCTATCAATAAAATGGGCAATTGCAGGCATATCAATACAATAAAGTAAATCATCATTTATCTCAGAACATACTAACAGAATACTCATGAAACAACGGCCTCATGTGACATTCAAGCTATACCGCAGCGCCTTCACGAAAATAACAATAACTCGTCGACCTGCATTTACTATATACCCACAAGTAAATGAACAGCGGTGAAATCCGCAACCCGTAATACATAGCAAACCATCCTCCGATCTCCCCACAACTCCATATTATATAACAACTCGCCTTTTCAGCCATTTCGCGTCAATATATATGTAACTACTCGCCTTTTCCGGGCTCGCCTCAATATATATAACTACTCGCCTTCAGCGAGCTCGCCTCAGCGGCTCAGCAACATCTCGACATCCTGAAACACACGCACATAATATCAGGCACACACAACAACATACTTGATCTCAATGTATCCTATATCGCCTGTGATAAGTCCAAACCGTACAAAAACCTACATAGAGAGATATACTACGGATACTTCAATGTAATTTTACTCTTGTGGATACGGGAATACTTTCGCAACACGAGACATCTTTCAAGATTTCACTAAAACACACATAGGTTCAACACAATATCCTCTAATCAACTACGGTAACTCACACAAATCGGAGGTTCTGATTCACAGTATACATGATGGGTACCTGATACGGATATATTATCACGCTCGTTTACCATCGTAACATCCAAACATAAGTAAATTAACAAGCAGTGATAATCCCCACACAGGCTAGTACCACTGGCGCTACGCCCGTCAATCGATCCTCAGCGGCCCAGTCACGTCCCAGTCTGAGCAGGACACATTACAAATAATATCACTACTGAAATCATTTAACCACGTTTTTATCCAAATTTTAAGTACCATTCTTTTACTGCATTTAAGAACAATCTGAGTTCACGTAAAGTCTCCCGTTACGTTTCGACTGACAAAATTTTAATGTCGATTCGTTCCCGACTTAATTCAATAACTCCCCTACATCCTATTCAAATTCCCTAACGTTACCATTAACCTCTCGAAATTCCCATTTTACCGCTTCTCTTGACCAATTCTAACTATAAACCTCGATCCTAAATCTCTAATTCGATTCCATACCAAAATTCAAGGCGATCCAATTCAGGCCTATTTATTCCCCAACACCTATCGTTCATATTAGTATCTGAAACAACTCGATATTAATCCGATACGTATTTACATTAATACCCCCAATTTACATAATTATCACATTTTGGCGAAAAATCAACCGCGATCATCGAACTTTAATTCACAAACCAATGTTTCTACCCCAATTATCAATCATTATCAATTTCTATATCACAATTTAGGCCTAGGCAACAATTCTATTCAATAATTCATCCAAAAATTCCAAAGTCAACCCAATTTCTAAAAAGTCAAACTGTCCTAAAACACCCAAAATTTCACATTAAACATCATATTTCAATCCAAGAATAACTAATATACAACCCAAGAATCAATTGGAACAATAAAATTCAAATTCTAAAAAAGTCAACAAAAGTCAAAGGTTTGGGATTTCACAAAATACTGAAAATATGCCTCAAAGCGGCCAGGAATGACGAGGAGAAACTTCTCCGAAAGTTTTAGCTCCAAAGCTCGTGAATTGAGAGAGAAATTTGAAGAAGAAAAATCAAAAAAATGGGGAGAAGTCTGGTTGCTACGGCTGAAGGAAGGAAGAAACAGATTTTTGGCTTGGGTTGGGCTTAAATGGACTATTAAGTTGGGCCGGTAGTTCGGTTGGTTGGGCCCAAAAAGCTCAACGATGAAATTCGGCGCTAAGCTCGCTTCGGTCTTCGTTTAACCTCCGACCTTCTTCAAACATACACATTTAGAATACAAAAATATTTAGTGGTTTCAAATTTTTGCGGAAAAACTCAATAATTTCTCATTTTGGTTTATTTTCTTAAGCGGCGTTACGGGTATTACCTGATCGACTATTTTGGTATTATTATGAGAACCCGACTAGTAATTACGATTACTATGAATAGATGTTCCGTTTAAGTAATTATATTCACTAAACTAGTAAATGGTGTTACAATAATTTACTTAATGTGCATAATAAATGAAACCAATAACTATTGATTTCAAACATCGCTAAATCACTTTTCTCTTGACCTCGTTTGTGGAGACTGATCGGAGCAGTGAGAGCAATGCCATGTCTCTTGGGAAGGTTTATTTCTTGGGATTATCTACCTTAATTCTTTTCAACACTTTATTAATATAAGTGTTTTGGCTTATTCTAATAATGTATTGGGCTTATAAGTCTTTCATAGAGAAACACTTGCATGGCAAACATTGGTATGTAAGTTTCTATATGATTGATGCGTCGTCTACATAGAGGACTATAAATGTAATATTACTCCAGTAACCTTCTTGTATACCTGAGAATATTCTTCATTCTAATGAACCCAAACTCTTTGATAAGCCTCATTAAAATGAAGATTCCAACTAACTTAAATGCTTTCTTAAGTCCATCAGTAGATTAACAGCAGCTTGCGTACCTTCTTAGGTCCTTGGGACATGCAAAGTGTAAAGCAGGTAACAACTCATTAATTGATAAATTAAAATGTGGAGTTATTAAATTGATTAACGTAAAATTTGGAACCACTTTATATTTTATATGCGATAAATGTTGATGTTGGAAATTTGTAGTCGAGTAAAGTTGAATCGAGAGATATCGCTTGAACTAAAAGCAGTCGAATTCTCATCATCGCTTCGTTTCCCTCGTCACTTTCCAGCAGCGCCCCGAAACAAGCCTTAGAGTGGATTAAATAAAACAACAACAAAAACCCATCTCCCCCTTCCCGTCAAATTAGCGAACCCCCCCCCTCCCTCATTTCCCTTGGATTTTTCTCCGATTTCTCATCCGTCTCGCGGTTGACCCTCAAATTTCTTAGGAGAGGAACACAAATCATCTCTTCGATACAAGGTAAAATGACGAAACTTTTGAGTATTTCTTGAGTTTCGAATGGGTTGACTTTTGTTGACTTTTGTGTTTTTCGATTTTTATTGCTTCAATTGATTCTTGGGCTTTAAATTAGTTGTTCTTGAGTTGAAATTAAGCATTTGAATGAGTAATTTGTGACGTTTTAGGGACGTTGACTTTTGGAATTTAGTTTGACTTCGGGTTTTGGGGTTTAATATTGTATATAATTATTATCTAGGCTTAGATTATAGTGTAGGAGATGATAATAATCGATTTTTGGGGTAGAAAAGTGTTGGTAAAGTTGGGTTGACTTTTGAGTTGACTTCGGGTTTGACTTTTCAAAACGTTTTTGAAATGATATAAGTATGTTCTTGGATCTTTATTATAGTTGTTTTGAGGTGAAATTGTAGTTTTATAGGTTGTTGGATGTATGTAATAATAGAAATTAGTTTTATTAGTTTTGAAGCGGTAGATGGGTTTGGGATTAGAGGTTGTTAGGAATGGGTTAATTAGTTGGAAAAGTTGATATTTGAGTTGATTAAAATTGTTTAAAGTGTTAGTACTTGGGTTAGTGTGAGGGCGGAAAGTTAGGGGTTTGGGGTTAGTTGGAATTTTATTAAACAGTTGTCGTTGAAGTTTAACTAGTAATATTTCACCAAAAGTGGCTAATGGGTACTAAAAGTTGCTCAAAGAGTATTTATTACAAAATTAGTGGTAATTGTACTTTCGGTGTTTTGTTTAGACTCGGAGCAGGAAAGGCTTGCGGATGGGTGTTGCTCGAGGCGCTAGTGGTACTTACTAGCCAAAGGTGAGTTATCGCTGCGTTTGATAACTTTATTTACGTTTAAGTGAAGTACTTGAGTAAATAGATATGTAATTTATATATTTGTGTTATGAACTTATCTGTTAGTGTAATTGTGAAATTGTGTAGTAAGTTACGTATGGCGTTATTATGCTTTGCGTATCTTTATGGTTGCTATATTGAGATTGTTGTGTGATTGTTGCTTGGTTGTTCTATCTGGGTTGTTATAGTTGTTGTGATGTTGGTTGAGTCGTGTGTGGTTGTGTTTTGTCATGGTTGGTATGTTTGGTGTGATGTTGGTTGTTGGTCATGTTTGGTTTCATATAGAGAGTGGTCACACCATATTAGGATGTGGGCATGTTGGAGTCGCATGTAGAGGTCGTTTGTGCAGATGGGGTGTGTTTTATGATATTGTATGGGTGATCGAAGGGTGAGCCTGCCGGGAAAAGGATATGATATTTTATGGGTGGCCCGAGCAGTGAGCTTTGCAGGGAAAAAGGATACCGGAAATATTTTTGTGTTACATGGGTGAGCAGCGAGATAGGACAGCGACATTATATAAATGTCGGATCACGTCTATTATTGTGCATTGTGTTGACGCGTGGGTGGATGTCAACTGCGTCACGAAATGTCGATAGTGTCGTGGTCTTGTTTCGGGGAGTTACGTTATATTGTGTGGTATAACCATTGTATTGGAGAACTTATGTGTTTTGCTCGCTTGATTTTATGACATACTATCTCACAGGTATAACATGTGGGATAACGTAAAGTTGAGTCATTTTAAAATGTGTATATGTTCGGATCAGTGGTTATTACTAATTGTGACTCTGAATACATGGTTTATTCTTTTACCTTATATACATATACTCTATCGCTACGTCTATATCCTTGTTGTGTATCTTGTCGGATATTGGATAAGTTACCACCCGGGTGATACGTTTCCACTAAGTTGTCGGCTTTACCCACTGACCTCGGATTGACAAAGTGCCATTTGAGAAGCGGTTGAGTTCGTGAGTGTCCGTTGATTTTACTTAGGTGAGAGACGGGTGGCTAGGATCCTCGGCAGTCATCTTTTTCTTCTCACTCATTTTTGATGTACTCAGATTTCGTATTTTGTTTTGGTGTTGAAAATTTATAAACTGTTTTATGGAGTATTTTGGATTTGGAAATGTTATGAAGTTGCATTTTGGATTTGGTTAGATAATGATGCCCATTGGTTAAATTACGTATGGAAACGTTTTGAAAGGCTTTGAACTATTTTACTTTTATCAAGCTACCGAGTTCCTGCGATTGTCAAGCGAGGTTATTTTTGTGTCAACCATCATATGGTGACTTCCGAGATATACAAGTTGATAACGACTCACGACCTCGATGCGACTTCGAGGCGGTCGTTACACAAGGTTGGAGGTTGTGTCATGTGCACGTTCTCCTCTAGATTCCGTTAAGGAATGCGGACTTTACATCCATCTGGCTCGGATCTAATCATAATAAGCGGCGATGGCTAAAAATAATCCGAATGAATTTAAACTTTTAGAGCTGGGGAGAAGGTTTAAATGCATACAATAAATTCCTTGAACTTGTTTGAAACCATTGGCTCTTGAGTCTATCACTTATAATCATGGACATTTCCATCTTTATCCATTTTGCGTTTAAAAACCCATTTGCATTTGATAGGTCTAGCACCTTCAGGTGGATCTATCAATATCCAAACATTATTTTGATACATCAAATCTATCTCGGATTTCATGGCTATAAGCCGTTCATCCTTCCCATTTTCGTGGCTTAACCCCGTATGAAGAAGGCTCGTCATTCAGTAAAAGTTTCCCATTACCATCTATCGAGTTCTGATGAGTTCTATCCGACCTCTAAAGTGCTGTGAGTCTCGATTGACTCGATCACGGTTTTTCCATGGATCGGGATTGAACTACTCTATATAAGAGGGCTCGCCTCCTGGTTGAATCGATCGCGTTCTCAACGTTGACACAGCCGCTATCTTGAACAACTTGACTCACGCTAGGTATTCCTTCTTAAGAAACGCCATCTCTTGTAATAAAAATCTTGTTCTCGTACTTGGGGTATAAAATAATACCTATGGTTTCTTTTGGATATAGCGAAATAACATTTCTCGTATAGTGACCTATCTTGGGGCCGGTTCCACAAACCAAATGTCATGTGGGATCTTAGTAGGCGATTTGGTTGGACATTTGTATAGTGTGTGCATAGCCGGGTTGTAATGCATATCCCCAAAAACTGACTGGCAGCTCGGATGTGCTCATCATGAATCGAATCATATCCAATAGAGTTCTATTTCTTCTTTCGGATACACCATTATGTTGAGGTGTTCAGGAGCTGGTTGTGATCTGTTACCGCTCCTTAAGATGCTCTTCAGCCCCATGGCAAGTATTCTCCGCCCCTCTGTCGAGATCGGAGAACCTTAATCGTTTTATTGAGTTGGTTCTCAACTTCTTTTTGAAACTCTTTGAACTTTTCAAAAGCTTCATTCTTATGCTTCAGTAGATATATGTAACCATATACACTATAGTAAATCAATAAGTGATGAAGTATGGAGAGTAACACTCCTCGAAGCGAAATGTCCATTGGTCAGCGTCGGTGTATGCGATACCCAATAAATTTGTTGCCCTCTCACTCGTTCCAGTTAAAGGTGATTTGGTCATCTTGCCTAGCAAACATGATTCGCATTGATCATATGGTTCAAAACTAGATAATGTCAAAATTCCATGAGTATGCAATTTCTTAATGCGTTTATCAACATGTGACAATGCTGATACCCACAGATATGAAGGATTCAAGTTATTTGGCTTGTTCCTCTTATTGTTTATGTTGTAGGTCTCGACATTTGTATCTAATACACGTTTGTATCTAATACATAGAAACAACCACTTTCATTAATTGGCGATAGCCATCATTTTCGGTTGTGAAACCGAAATGATGTTTACCTTTCAAGCAGTACGTTGTAAACATTGTTTAATTTAATTACCATTCCTGTTGGCAAACGTAAACAAAGCGATCTGTAGCAATGACCACAACTTTGCTCCATTTCCTACCACTTGAGTCTATACCGTCTCGTACTACCTTTCTTCTATTTTATAGATCACACACATTTTGTAAATTTGAGTGCAGCGTCGATTGTCTAACATCCACGTGTCAAAGTGAAGAATCACAGTGGTCGACATAAATATACACGTGACTTGAGTGTTAGTTGTACTACTCATCTAAATACGCCATGTATTTATTGTCATTCCATGATTAGATTACGTATCATCGAGCGGATGGCTATCATGCATATTGCATTTCTCCAAAGTGGAGGCGGAGTATATTGGAGTTATTATACGTAGAGGCTATTAGAATATAACATAAGATATGTAAAAATAATAGGCTTAATTTCTTATTGCCCCTAAACTATGCCTTATTTTTTTAAGATTTGCTTGCTCTCTCATACTTTCATCTTATCAATTTGCCCCCTAATATTATCATCTTATCAAATTGCCCCGAAAAATACTTTTTTGCCAATAAGACAAACTCATTGGAAACAAGGGTAAAAATATGAATTATACATAAATTTATAAAATTAAAATATATTCTGTCATACCTGACAATAAATCCATCTCCCTCCGCCTTCAACTCCACACTGCCACCCCTCGCATCCACCACCTCCACACTCATCACCTTCTCAGCGACACCTCATTGAAAAACTCCACACAACTCCGCCTGCATCCACTTTCTCTCCCCCTCCTTGACTCACTCTCATACATGCCTCAATACCGTCCGTCCGAGGCTATTTCGGCCATGACCCATTTCGGCCAAAACCCAACGGCGGCAGCTCAATCATATTCAACGAAGGGGAGGTGGTCAATTCAAAGCCTAAAAGCGTACCCATCGTCGCATCAAACCTTGACGACTTAACCCGAATAAGCAGCAACCCATATCGGCTTTGCTCCAAAATATAAAAGCTCCATTCTTGTAATATACATAATTTTGTTATTTTCCTTTTCATTTTTTCCATTATTGTAAATAATACCCAAATATAGAACAACCAATTTTTATTTTTGATCATTTTAACTTAGTTCTTGAAAAAAATATGATAAAGATTAGTTTTTATATATTTTGTTATGAAAAAAAATCAGAATTTTTGGTTTTTGTGCGTTGGTTTTTTGTTGAAAGCAATCTTGGATTCCACAATTTGTTATGAAAAAGATTAGGTTTTTGTTGGTTTAGCTTGATCATGGAGGGGGAGGGTGGTCGATTACTAGGAAGGAGGAGGGGGGCACTGTGAGGTGAGACTTGAGCCCGTGGGTTTGGGGTGATTTGAGAGGAGAGGGGAGGGGTTGATTTCGGGGTTCGGTGAAGGAGGTTTGGGTGGGGTGGGCGGTTTCGGGGCAAATAGAAAGGGTGGTGGTTTGGGGTGATGGTGGTGTTGATGGGACGGTGATGGTGGACCGTCGCGATCATGTTATCATGACTCTTGGCGTCACAAAAAGTTCATCTTAGGCTGTATAGTAGCCTTTTTTTTTTTGTAATAAATTTAAGTCGTACACTTGGAAATCACCCCGTTCAAGTAACGAAGTCTACTGATATAGAGTCGGGTTGGATGTTTATAGCTGAGTCACGCACTTTGGGAAGCGTTAAACACCTCGTTGGAAAGAGCCTTAAGTATGATGTCACGTCTACGATGCGGTAAGTCACTTTTATAAATGAGACTCAAATCCATCTTTAGAGTTGGTACTTAACAATACTACTTAATTTGTGAGGTCAGGATTAGATTATATTTTAACTAATCCTTATAATCAATTTAAGCATATATACCATGGCAGTTATATATAACAAAATTACAAGCATAAAATGTAACAACTTAATAAAGGTTGTGATACTTGACCAACAAAATCTAGACTAGTTCTAAACTGCAGCTTTGTCTTCCTAATGATCTCTATAAATACACCTAAGCTCCTCGTGGGTCTCAAATGTTTTTTTAATTAATTATATTTACATTAAATAATAATAAATTAAAATCTCTCACTTTCATTCATCTTAGGCAAGATTAATCAGGCCTTATTTTCCAAAAATACATCTATTTCATATCAACATCTCTTTCTAATCCATTATCAAATATATATGTCATGCATTTCATTTATCAATAATAGTAATTTAAAGGCTGTGTATAATGGGCCAGCAACCTTTAAAAGCACACAAATAATCTAAATAAATATACATCATTGTATATTCATCAAATAAAATATACAATTTGATTGTATAAGCGTAAAATATTTACTTAAACTATTTTAAGTTTTTTAACTTAATTAATATTAAAATAATTTAAAAGCTTAAGAATACTATTTATATAATTTCGCTTTTAATAAGAATTTAATTTTAGATTATATGTTATTAAGAAACATCGATTATCAAATAATATGGATTTTAATATAATTAAATCAATTCAAAATTATTAAATCTAATCAAATTATAATTAATTAATTAATAGTCTTTATTTTAATTTGGACATCAATCACAATTAAAATAAACTCTAATCAAGTATAACTATTAAAAGTAGTTAAACTAAATTAATTAAATTAATTTCCTACTTGAAGTATTTAAAAGCAGTCCTTTTGAGTGATATGGAAATATTAATTTGTGATAGGGCTTAAGCAATTAAAACCCCAAAACCAAGCCAAACAAGGCCTAGGCAACCCGGCCCAAACCATTAAGCTCCATGGCCAAGGCCAAAGCGCGATCCCAACAACGAAAAATAGAACCGAAATGGAACTACAAAAGATAAAAAAGCGCGGGGAAAGGGAAGAGATTATATTTAAAAACCCTAAGGAGGAGGAGTACATGGATAAAAATAATTTTTTCTACAAATACCCTAGGCTTGGGGGGCAAGGAGGACATGTTGAGAGGAAGGGGCCGTATCCAACTGACAGTGTGAAATGCAGCGCTATCTACTTAAATCCGGAAGCGAGGAAGTTGGGGGACTTCAGTTACGGTTGTGTAAAAGCTGATTATAACCCGTTCATTACTAATATTATTCTAATAGTTGCTCGGTGGATTATTTCGTGGAGAAATAAAAATTTCGAAGTTGAATAGTTATGAAAATCACAATAGCATCGATTCGGTTGGTAGTACATTGCGGTATTTAGAATTATAAAGTTGTAGTCGAATGGTAATGATATTAGTTGGGTGGTAATATAATTTGAGGTAGAAATGTTATGTTGAGTTGTGTTATTAAACTTGAGAAGAAATTAAATCCTTGAAACTCGGCTTGTAGACAACTAAGATTATATTATATTTATATATCGTTAGTTTGGTGGTGGGACCGAAATGGTATAAATACTTTCGAAATAAAATTTATATCTGAGACTAGTACTAAATAGGTAGTATTTTATGTCCACTAAAATTATCATTTAATCGTTTTAAATTCAAGTTAATGACGAAAAGTGGAGAAATATGGCAAATAGCCAAAGCGGAGCTTAGCAGTAAATCCTAAATACCTCACTTTACCCCCACTATTACCTCATCCTTATCCCCATCAAAATAAAACCCATCCCCTTTGCCCCATGGAGTGGCGAACCACGTTTCCCCTCCTTAAAAAACTTTCTTCCATTCTTCTCGTCTTTTGTTGCTTAAACTCAAAGGGAAATTTATTGACTATCTTCCCTAAATCATCTTCTTGAATCAAGGTAAGAAAGTTAAAATATTTTTTAGTATTTCTTGAGTTATGAGAATATTGACTTTTTGTGATTTGGGTTGACTTCGAGATTTGGGGTTTAAAATGGTATAAAATTATCATCTAAGCTTAGATTATGGCATAGGAAATGGAAAGTAACACTCGATCTTTGGAGTTGAAATGTGTTGAGATGGATAGGCGACTTCGTTGACATTTTGTAAAAGTTTAATATTATTGAATCTAATTACATGGGTGTATAATTGATATTTTAAGCAAGGTATATTTGACTGAATACTAAGAGATGAGGAAGTTATGGACCCTTTGACTTTCGTTGACTTTTTGAAGAAAAATATAAATTTGTAAAAGTGACTTGTTGGAAGTTAATATAGTTGTTTTGGAGTATAAGTGGTGATTTTGGTGTTGATTGGATGAGAGTATGTTGAGGTAGGATTTTGTAAGTTGATTAATATTTGGGTTTTGATTAAAGGTTGTTAGAAATGGATTAATTAGTTGGAAATTGATTGTTTGATTGATTAGATATTGTTTAGAGTGTTGGTATTGGGGTAGAGGAAGGGGGGCCGAGAATGTTTATTGTTGGGGTGGTCCGAATTTTGTCGTTTTATTAGTCGTTTAAACACGCGTAGTAATATTTCCACCTAGAGTTGTTAAGTTGATAATTAAATATGGTTGCGAGTTGGAAATAAAAACTAAAAAGAGAGTTAATAATGGGAGTTGTAATAATTATATTTTCGGGTGTTTTGATTAGACGCGGAACGTGGGAAAGGCACTTGGATCGATTAGGCGGGACGTTTCTTATTGCTAACCAAGGTGAGTACAAATCTCACGTGAGTTTTATCTATCGCTTGTATATGTATATGTTATTGTTGATTGTGTGCCTTGGCTTGGGGTTGTATTTTCATCTTGTAATTGATGATTTTGGTGTGTTTTGGTTGGGAGTTGTTTATTTCCTTGTGTTGGGTGGGTAATGCAGCCAGAATGCTTGAGTCGTATAGGTGTTTTGAGGAGTTGTTGATATATGTGTGGGTTGTATTGCCGATTAGCGTGCACTATACTACGGTATAAGTGCGGAGTTGTTGATGTATGTTGGGTTGTATTACCCGGTGTTGTGCCTTATACTACGGTATAAGTGCGGAGTTGTTGATGTATGTTGAGTTGTATTATCCGGTATTTGCCTTATACCTCGGTATAAGTGCGGTGTTTTTGCTTCGTACCTCGTTACGATTCGGTGATAGCTTATGTCGACGGGCATAAGTTTCTCCCTGCAGGTTGAGGTTGATTATATGCACATTAGTTGTAGAAATCCGGATATGAGTTGATATGAGTTGATATGAGTTGTTATGAGTTGATATGAGTTGGTTGAGTTGACTGTGTTGATACAGTTGACACCGTTGCTTGAGTCGATTGAGTTGTTGAGTTGATAGAGTCGTTGAGTCGATTGAGTGGTTTAGTTGTAGTGTCGGGTAGTTTATGTTGTTGAGGTTGTGGAGTTGGGTCTATTTGGTTGTGTTACACGTTGTTTAAATTTTCTATGGTGTTTTTGACAGTATGTTTTATGACTTCGTTTATTGGTTATGGATATGATGTTGATTATACTAGATTTGCCTTGATGAAATTATGTCGAATTATGTTTGGGTTGATCATTAATAGTATTATTTGGTTCTCTTGTGGATCTAGATTATGATGTCGTTATACCTCCTAAAAAGTTAAAAATTGAGTTGGTTAATGGTTAAGATAACTTTTGAATGAGGATGGTAAAATTTCTTCAGTTAAACCGATGTTAAATGCTAGTTATCGATGATGTTGATGATATTTTATAAATGGTGGAAATTTGAATTCAAATGTGTTAGTAGATAAGTTATGATCTAACCACGACGTTGATACCATTGGGGGGGAATAAGTTCCGTATACTAATTGAAGAATATGGTGAGATAATTTTGTACATAAGTTTACCTTGATTCAAGACATAAGTTGCTAAGTTGTATTAAGATAATGAAACGATTTGGAAGTTAACGCATGATAAACATCTGCCGAGATGTCTAGGAGCGTGTATAGCTATATTTGGGAGTAGCACTCTAAGGTGAATTAAAGACTTAATAGTTGAGTTGTTATGTAGGTTGAATACTTGTTGGGGGGTTTGCTATATACTTAAGAAAATGAACAAATAGAGATAAGTTGTGATTAGGTGTAGTGTGAGTAAGATGTTGACGTGGTGTTGGTTGTCGTTAGTTGGAAAGCCGTTAGGGAAAGATTTGTCTTGTCGAGAATAGCATGTAAAATATAATCCTTGAGGTGTATAATAGTCTTTAAATAGGTGAGGACTTGAATTATCCTTGTTTGTATGAGTGGTGCTTCTGTATTCGCTCAGCCATGGGTGACTCCCACTATTCCCTATGGGCGGGCATTTTTATATGCCTAGATTATTCTTGAGGATGACCGAGAATCGTTGGCCGGTAGTTGCGTACCGTGGAGGTGGCGATAGTGGCTAGAAGACCTCAGCTTGATCATACTTTTATCTTAACTTTGGAGATTTATGTTGCTGAACTAATTATTGTTGTCTCGGTTGTAAAAACCCGTTGTTTTGATGTTGCGTTTATATTATTACTTTTCAATTGTTGTATTATTGGTTAGTCCACCCGATGGATGAGTTGTATTATTTTATTATCCGTTAAGGAGGTGGATTTTTTATCGTTATTAAATGGGTTGGTGACTCGATTGTCGGAGTTGATGGCGGTCCCGACCTCAGGGGGGCCCACATGGGGCGGGTCGTTTACAATTTTGGTATCAGAGCCTAGGTTTATGTTTTCTTGGTGTCTTGTGTGGTTATGTGCCTAGGTTCGGCGGGTTGTGAGGGGTGTTGTTGTGTGGTCGATCTCTGGTTTGAGTCCGCTTCTACTTTGCGAATCCGTTGGTATTGAGGGACGCCACTTGAAGATTTCGGCGACTTCGCGTCACGAGTCTTAAGGGGCTACTTGAATTTTGTGTTCTTTGTGATCTTAATTGATTGAGATGTGTTTATACTATAAGGCGTGTGAACTAATTATGTTAATATGTCGTACGTTGAGCTATACGTATATATGGAGATGGGTAACTAGTTATAATGTGGAGATCAGCATGATGATTTGTTATATATATATGATGGAGTTATTTTGAAGCAGGGACATGTTCTGATTTAGAATATGATGTATGATATCGAATATTATGAGATATTTGGGTGAATTATATATATTGGAAGATGTCTTAATAGTTGATGTGGTGGTAGAGTGATAATGAGAGTTTATGGTAGGAGGTAAAATTAAGGATGAGTTGTGATAATTAACATAAGATATACTTGAGGTGGAGTAAATGAGAATATCAATGGGTTTGTAAGTAAGGTTACTGGTAAAAAGATGTGTGACTATAATGAAATGTGAAACTTGGGTTTGATCAGAAATGGTAAGTAAGTCAGGGTGGATACAAATCGAGGCTGAATAAGAAAAGAGTTTTGAGTACATCCGTTAATAATGTTTAAGTAAGAGTTCGGTGGTTGAGTGGAGTTTATCTTTTGTGATAAGTAATGATTATTCTTGAGGATGTAAACTCTGGGTTGAAACCTTTGGAAATGAGATGTTAAGATGTGGATGAATATGTTTGAGAATTTACGGGAGAGACAGATTTATATCGGGAAGTTATTGAAAGGGGTTCCCTGGTGTTGAATTTGAAGTTGTTGATAAGTTGGCACAATTGTGTGAACCTAAGGGTATTAAAAGGTTAGTTGAGGAGGATTTTGGTGACATGTACTTATGGGATTAGCATTTGATCGTGGTATAAGATTGTTGATCTTTAAAACAATTAAGATTTAGTCTTGTGTACTTGGAGTAATTTGAATAAATGTTAGTGATGATGCAATGATTAAACCCGGGTGTTCTGATGAGTGAGGAGTAAAGTTAGTGGATGCATAAGAGGATGGACCATTTACAATGCAGATGATAAACTTTAATATATATATATATATATAATATTGTGTTGTCCGTTGTGGAATATGGACGTGAGAGGATAGGGAAGGAGTAAGTCAGCGTTGTAATAAGATGATAATGAAAGTTTAATCTCGGTGAATAATAGAGAGAGTGAGATTGGGTTGAAGTGGAAATTTCTCTGAAAAGATGTAAGGTTGATCGGGTGATTCCGGAATGAAATCATAAGTCATTTAGAGGGATTGGAATATGTTTGTATATCTAAAATATTTTAGAGGAAAAGTGTTAGTGGGAATTGTCGCAGTAGGACCTTATTCTAGAATACGGAGTTAGGTGGCAGGTGTTGAATCTAGTAAGATAGTGTGAGAGTGGGGATTTGGAACTTTGGAAAAATGCGTGGGTGTTGACAAGTTGTAAGATATATGGAATAAGAGTTCGGGTGAGTTGGTTGTCGGAGTATGAAGATATCAACCAAGATGGCCGAGAGGAGCAATGTGCTTATGATAATTATCTTGATGTGCACGAGGATCTTATGAGTTAAAAGTTGAAATACGTGCTTGTTTAAAAGAAGTTGGATACACGCTCAGGAAAGTTGGTGACATATACCGGTAAAGTAACACTAAACTAGGTGAATCTCATCACTGGAGAAGTATGATTGACGAAGCATCAAGTCCTAGGTGAAAGTGAGTGTTAAAGGTACACGGGGTAGTAATGGTTGGTTTTGGTGATATGAGTCAATGGTTAATTATGGAAATTTGAGTTATTGATAAGTATATTAAGACTTGACAAGATCGCCGCGAGCATTAATGAACATGGTGGAAATATTTAGGTGATGAGTTGATAATGTATTTAGTAGTATGGAAAAGAGAAATACATCTTTGAATAATGAGCTAAATGTAAAGAGATGGACTTATAATAGTGGAGAATTAAACAAAGAGGACTTATGGAGTTATAAATCTTGTGAGAGCTTAGAATTTATGATGTTGATTGTGAAGGAGTTGAATAGAAGTTTATTAAAGGCTACGATTGGGGTATTATGAGAGGACTGGCGAATAGGCCGATAAGATTAAATTGAGGTGTGAAGTGTTAAGAAATTTGTATGTTGAATAAAGCCATAACGTTCGTGAGGTATAAAAGTCATGAGGACATAAATCAAAGAAGTTAATGTTAGTTGTGGATTCAAGGTGAATTTGTTAACAAGCGTGTGATAGTGAAATTTGGTGATGTGTTTGCGAGTTTTAGTAGTATGAGGGATTGGTAATAGTTTGAGGTGATAAAAGGTGTGAGTGTAAAGTGCGGTGGTAAAATGTTCATGGACTATCTAAAATAAAGGTATTATGATATTAGATAATAAAAAGAAATATTTGAAGGGAGACTTGTGGCGACAAAGGCGAGTTCTAAATAAATTTAGGGCGAAAATTTATAAGGTGGGTAGGTGAAACTGTAATAACCCACGTTCCGTACTAATATTATTGTAATAGTATATTAGTTGCTCGGTGGATTATTTCGTGGAGAAATCAAAAATTTGAAGTTGAATAGTTGAAAATATAACGCATCGATTAGGTTGGTAGTACATTGATGTATTTAAATTATTAAGTTGTAGTCGAATGGTAATGATATTAGTTGGGTATTGTATAATTTGAGGATAGAAATGTTACGTATTCGAGTTGTTTTATTAAACCGAGGCGAAATTAAATCGCTTGAACTTCAAACTTGTAGACAACTAAATTATATTATATTTATATCATTTGGTGGTGGGACCCGGAGATGGTATAAATACTTTCGAAATAAAATTGATATACCGAGACTAGTATTAAATGAGTAGTATTTTATGTCACGAAAAATTATACATTTGAAATCGTTTTCATTAAAGTTTAACGACAAAAAGTGGAGAAATAACAGTAACGAGCGGGGACTTAACCCGTCATCTAAATACCTACTGACTATCACCTTATCATATCCCCGTCAAAACAAAACCCGTCACTTTGCCCGTAGATGGCGAAACCATTTCCCCTCGCTTAAAAACATTTCTTCCATTTCTTACCGTCTTTTTGTTGCTTAAACTTAAAGGGAAATTTAATGGGCTATCGTCCTACCATTAAATGCTTCTTCGAATAAAGGTAAGAAAGTTGTAATCTTTTGCGTATTTGTTGAGTTATGAGAATGTTGACTTTTTGTGATTTGGGTTGACCTTGAGTTTTGAAGCTTAAAATGATATAGAATTATCATCTAAGCTTAGATTATGGTATAGGAAGTATTTTCGATTTTTGGAGTTGAAATGTGTTGAGATGGATAGTTGACTTTTTGTAAAAAGTTGAATGTGTGAATCTAATTACATGGGTGTATAATTGATATTTTAAACAAGATGTATAAGTCTCTAATCGTTCGAATACTAAGAGATGAGGAAGTTATGGACCCTTTAACTTTCGTTGACTTTTTAAGAAAAATATAAATTTGTCAAAGTGACTTGTTGGAAGTTAATATAGTTGTTTTGGAGTATAAGTGGTGATTTTGGTGTTGATTGGATGAGAGTATGTTGAGATATTAAGTTTTGTAGTTGATTAATATTTGGGTTTTGATTAAAGGTTGTTAGAAATGGATTAATTAGTTGGGAAATTGATTGTTTGATTGATTAGATATTGTTTAGAGTGTTGGTATTAGGGTAGAGGAAGGGGGGCCGAGAATGTTTATTGTTGGGGTGGTCCGGATTTTATCGTTTTATTAGTCGTTTAAACACGCGTAGTAATATTTTCACCTAGAGTTGTTAAGTTGATAATTAAATATGGTTGCGAGTTGGAAATAAAAACTAAAAAGAGAATTAATAATAGGATTTGTAATAATTATATTTTGAATTGTTTTTGATTAGGCGTGGAACGTGGGAAAGGAAATTGGATCAATTAGGCGGGACGTTTCTTATTGCTAACCAAGGTGAGTACAAATCTCACGTGATTTTATCTATCACTTGTATATCTATATGTTATTGTTGATTGTGTGCCTTGGCTTGGGTTGTATTTTCATCTTGTAATTGACGATTTTGGTGTTTTGGTTGGGAGTTGTTTATTTCACTTTGTGTTGGGTGCAGGTATGCAGTAGAGTGCTTGAGTCGTATAGGTGTTTTGAGGAGTTGTTGATATATGTGTGGGTTGTATTACCCGGTGTTGTGCCTTATACTACGGTATAAGTGCGGAGTTGTTGATGTATGTTGAGTTGTATTACCCGGTGTTGTGCCTTATACTACGGTATAAGTGCGGATTTGTTGTTGATGTATGTTGAGTTGTATTATCCGTGTTGCCTTATACCTCGGTATAAGTGCGGTGTTTTGGCTTTGTATCTCGTTACGATTCGGTGATAACTTGTGTCGACGGGCATAAGTTTCTCCCTGTTGAGGTTGATTATATGCGCATTAGTTGTAGAAATCCGGATATGAGTCGATATGAGTTGTTATGAGTTGATATGAGTTGTTATGAGTTGATATGAGTTGGTTGAGTTGACTGTGTTGATACAGTTGACACCGTTGATTGAGTTGATGAGTTGATAAGAAGTCGTTGGTCGATTAGTGGTTTAGTTGTAGTGTCGGGTAGTTTATGTTGTTGAGGGTTGTGGAGTTAGATTACATTTTGGTTGTGTTACACGTTGTTTAAATTTTCTATGGTGTTTTGTGATATGTTTTATGACTCATTTATTGGTTATGGATATGATGTTGATTATACTAGATGTTACCTTGATGAAATTATGTCGAATTATGTTTGGGTTGATCATTAATAGTATTATTTGGTTCTCTTGTGGATCCTAGGTTGATATTAATAGATTATACCTCCACTAAATGTTAAAGTGAGTTGGTTAATGGTTGAGATAACTTTTGAATGAGGATAGTAAGATGCAAATAGTTTAAACGAGGTTCATGCAAGTTATCGAGTGATGTTGATGATATTTTATAAATGGTGGAAATTGAATTCCAATGTGTTAGTAGATAAGTTGTGCTCCCCGACCGCGACGTTGATACCATTGGGAATAAATTATTATCTAACCAAGGTACAAATAGTTTTAAACCGAGGTTCATACAGAGATTATCGATGATGTTGATGATATTTTATAAATGGTGGAAATTTGAATTCAAATGTGTTAGTAGATAAGTTATGATCTAACCACGACGTTGATACCATTAAGGGGAATAAGTTCCGTATACTAATTGAAGAATATGGTGAGATAATTTTGTACATAAGTTTACCTTGATTCAAGACATAAGTTGCTAAGTTGTGATACCACCAAGATAATCCAAGCATGATTTGGATAGATGTATGATAAACATGCAGATGTCTAGGAGGTGTATAGCTATATTTGGGAGTAGCACTCTAAGGTGAATTAAAGATAATAGTTGAGTTGTTATGTGAGTTGAATGCGTGGGGGTTTTTCTTTATACACTTAAGAAAGATAACAAATAGATAGATAAGTTGTGATTAAGGTGTAGTGTGAGTAAGTTGTTGGCGTGGTGGTGTGGGTTGTCGGCGTTAGTTGGAAAGCCATTGGGGAAATTTGTCTTGTCGAGTAGCATGTAAATATAATCCTTGAGGTGTATAGCCTTTAAATAGGTAAGGGACTTAAATTATCCTTGTTTGTATGAGTGGTGGGTTAAGCTTACGTGATATTTGTATTATTTCCGGCCGTAGGTGACTCCGCATTCCTATGTAGGCGGGCGTTTTTATATGCCTGGGTTGTTCTTGGGATGACCGAGATCGTTGGCAGTAGTTGCGTACCCGTGGAGGTGGCGATGGTGGCTGAAGACCTCAATAGATCATACTTTTATTTTATTTGGAGATTTATGTTATGCGAACTAATTATTGTTGTCTCGAGTTTAAGCCAGTTGTTTGATGTTTGTATTTATGTTATTACTTTTAAGTTGTTGTAGTATGGGTTAGTTCACCCGATGGATGAGTTGTATTATTTTATTATCCGTTATGAGGTCGTTTTATCGTTATCCGTCGTTGATGACTATGATTATTCAAGTTGATGAGGGTCGACGCTTGCAGGGAGCCCACACAGAGTGGTCATTTACAAAATGAAGTCGAAAAGATAGAGCACGAAACGGTGGTTCCACAGGATCTGCGGCGGTAGGCGTGATATAGGTCATCCTACTCGCCCGGGCATCTTGGAGAGTGTGTGCAAAACAATCGCCCTTCTCCCTCTCGGCCAGCTGGGAATTCGACACCTCCTTTCCTTTGCCCTTTGGAGGTCCTTAGCCGTCGGGGCACGGCTCGGGGAAAGGTGCGGAAAGGTGGCACGGAGGCGTGGGGCATGAGCTCACGCTCCAGCTCCCGCTTGAGAGCCTACAGAGACAACTCATAGCAGCACCGGAGTTTGTTGGTCGAGCGAGTTACCGTGGCCCGGGGCCTCCGACCCCGGAAGCGGCCTAGAAAGGAAAAAGTCCAACATGTGGTAAAGTACATACGTAAAAGAACTAGGAAAGTCAAAGGGTACAGTAAGTCATTGAGACACCATGGGAGGCACAGGGACCCGAGGTCCCGACTCTGCAACCCTACACACCACCCCACATCCCAGGAGTAGGAGGGGCATCATGGTGGCAATGGGGTGCCCAGTACCCGAAACTGACGCGATAGGCCCTCTCGGAGGTGGTGAAGAAAAAGGAAGGGAATCTGTCTACGTCGAGCCGACCTTTCTTTCTTAAGGGAGCGTGAGGGGTAGAGGAGAAAGTATTATTTCTCTTGAGTGCGAGCCATGGGAGTAATAGTATTAGGTAAGGAAGAATAAGGGGTCGTAAAAACGAGGGAAAGAAGATTTTGATTGGGGAGAGTGTTGATGGAATCTGATTGTGAGGAGCAACATGCATGCCTACTTGCGGGATTTATAAAGAGAAAAGTGGCATTTCAAATTCGAATCATTGGCGGTAATAAAGGGAGAGTCGGGCCTGAAGCGTTGCAAGCGGATGATGAGGGAGACGGAGAAAAGCGGTGAAACATCTAGGGGGAGGTGAAAAGCACCTAGCGGATGCTTGCGTAACCATTGGGACCTATTTGGTGGGGCGTTGGAAAGGAAAAATATCCATTAATATTCCAAGATCCGAACTATGGAGAATGGGTGGGTCTAGGGGCAAATGATAATCCCATGAATAAATAGGCTAGTCGAGATCGGTCAACCCGAGTTTTTTTGGGCCGAACTTTCATTCATCCTTTTTCTTTCATAGTTTGTTAAAAGACTCCCATAGAATGCACCCAAAGTGGTGGTATTGTTTACTCTACGGTGTGAGCTAACTGAGTGATAATCCCACAAATAAATAGGTTGATCGAGGATCGGTCAATGTGATTAGGGCCTCTTTCAAGTAAATGGATGCAGGGGGATAGCAACCCACTTAGAATAAAGGACATAGGCCACGCGGATAGATTCGAGTGAGAAGCCTATACTAATGGGTTGAGCAGATCGGCTCGGTAAAGGGAAAGAGGCCGTTTGTGATTAACGGAACTAGCGGGCTCAATTAAGGAGTTAATTATGAGAGACAATCAAGACCATGATTATTCGACCCGCCCAATGAGCGCGAAGCCATTAATATATCCACGGCAAATAATGTAGCCATTAAGGCTCGACCAAGTAACTGTCGGATAGACTATAGATGATAAACCTTCGGACGAGATCAAGTAAGTTCACTTTGATACCCAAAACTATCTCTTTTAGAAACCAAATTCCCTCGGTTATTCTTGAAACGATCATTGGAGTATTCGGGCCGAGCGGTGATGCTGTTTTCTGAGATCTTCCATTTGGATCAAGGCATGTCGAGGAAACTCAACTTGGAGGATTTATGATCCGGCCCACCACAGCGGACCACTTCATCATTGGTGACCGCAATGGGAGACTTGCATTAATAAAGTCACCGCCCACTTCATTATTAGTGACCACAGTGGGAGACTAAACCTAAATAACCAGATGACCCGACCACCGGAGAGTGTCGATCCCGGCTCAAGGACCCCATCAACTTAGAGTCAGTAGAACGTACGAGGTGGGGGAGTTCACGCCCCGCGGAGATGGCGGGATTAATACAAACTCTTCTGAGGACCATTGTAACTAGTAGCATGCAATAGCTCGGGAACGACTCCTCGGGTTCGGGAGGCCCGAATGGAAGTGTCTTCCGTCTAGGAGGATGGGGAGGAGACCTACACTCATACTTGATGCGGATGGCCCGGCATGAGCCTATGGCGGAAATCAAAGCCGACAAGATCTTGTAGAAGCGCTTGAGGAGGTGGCTCAGGCTCACTCGCGAGATGCTATGGCGGCCTGGCCGGTAGGTGGATGCCTCTCGGCCGAGATTAAGCGGGGAAGTGCCACATGGGACTATCTGAGCTAGCCGGTTTGGCCCCATACCGCTTTGAGATTCGAGATGGCAGTAATGCCGGCGGGGGATAGCGCTCCCCCACGTTCACAATTCTAGGAAGGCGGATCGAGGCATGCCGCGGTTTCGAAAATCACGAGATGTGCTTTTATCGGCATGGAAGTAAAGGTGTATTGCGAGCCTTCCATCCGGTCTAAACACCCGGCGTGAAATAGTTGTCGGTTACTTGATGGGTCATTACATCGCCGAAGGCTGAGGCGGTTCACACTAGAACTTATGTGAGACGAGAGAATCGGTATTTGTACAAGAACTGACGCTCCACGATTTCCATTAGGCAGGATAGTGCAGTTCAATCAGTTGCTTGATGCATGCATTACATCCTTTCATATTTGGTTCAGATAGAATTCAACTCATTCCACAGGTGGACAAAAGATTGCGGTTATCGTCCTTGTGGAAATGTTGAAAATGGGGAAAATTCAAGGAATCTGCTCTGGCCCGTGATCTAGAGGAGGTCAACCCGATGAGTCTACAAGTATATCCGGATCGGGGAGGATGACAAGAGGCAATCAAGACCATGCAGTGCGGCACTAATGAGCTCGATTAAGGAGGTGATTATGCTGAGGCAACCAAGACCATAATTACTCGGCCTCTTAATGGCCATTAACCGTTATCATCAGGCAATAATGGGGCGTCGAGCTCGACCAAGTAGCAGGTCTAATAAACTATAAAAGGTAAACCTTGAGGACAAAACAAGTAGAATTCACTTTGATATCAAACTCTCTTTTCGAAACCAGAAACTCCTTCGGTCCTTTATTAACTTGATCGTCGGAGTGTTTAGGCTGAAGCGACAGTGCTGTTTTGCGTGACTTCCATTTGGATACAAAATCCTCAAGTTGAGCCTACGATACGCGCCCGACCCTCTAAAGGTCATAATACCGATCATCATGACATGTACATAGGAATTTGGAAGAGTCAATGTGAGACACGTAGTATCATGACGATGTTAAATCTCTAATTTATCGAGAAGCTCTACAAGAGTTTCCCCAAAGGGATTTGTGTATTGTTGTGCATATATTATAAATAATAAAATCTTTCTATCTATCTATTGTTCTCTAAGCAGTTAACTTGGCTAGCGAGATGCTAGATTTGGTTGATGTAGTCTTGGACTTGGATTTGGACTTGGGTTTTGGATTTGGGTGTGCAGTTGAGAATGGGCTTGGATTTGTGCTTGGATCCTAAAATAGGTTCGGATATTTGCTTGGACCGTCGGTTAATATTAAAATAATAATAATGTCAAATGGCCAAAAGGTGAGGTGGTGCCGCCTTTTCTTGTTTTAAGTTAAACATTTAACCTAACGCTTTACCTTTTTGCTCAGACGTCATTTTTGAGCTCGTTTTTCCAAAAAATTGGGTACATTCGGTTTTCTCCTCCAATTTATTATTATAATCCCTAAAATATATTGAACCCTATTTTAATGCCACATCATCATACGAGGTATAAAAATTAGGTTTAATTTAATAATAAACCTAATTTTACCCTAGTAATTAATTTGAGGTGGCTAAAATGTCGGGAACTCTTAATTTACATGTGTGCAGTTTTAATTGAGGCTGCGTCAAAGCTCTAATAAGCCATGCATCACACTGCAATTGACCTTTACTAATCAACGCTTTTAAATTAGGGGTTGTATAATTTAATTAATTAAATTTTTACTGTATACATGCAAATAAACTAAGCAACATGATATGGACCACTATTATATTTACTAAGATTATATATCTAATGAAACATAATATGAAATATTTGTTTTGTTACATTTCAAATAATCCAAATGAATGGATTGGAAGATGGCAACTACGACCATACACTTCATACTATTCTTAGAAAATAGGGCGAAAGAGGCGTCGAAACGTCTACAAGCCGACCCTATTCATATATTGGAGTCGGGATGGATTCGAGGAAACAACCGACTCACTTTTATCATCCTAAATGAATTTTGAGTCTCCATCCGACTCGACCTAAGCCCGCGGTAATTCGGGCTCCCCGACTCAAACCGTCTCCCGCATTTTGAGTATTAACCCGGCCCAAGTACTACCCGACTCCAGGCCGTCTCCGAAAACACCCGACTCCCGACCCGTCTGCGTAGCATCCGACTCGACCCGTCTCCAAAGCTACCGGGCTAAACCCGTCTCCATGCCAGTTAAATACTACCCGGCGCCAAACCGACTCTAAATGATATAAAATATGATTTTCACCTTGGCCTTGAGCCGACTCCAGCTATTCGAATGCAGAAAACCTTGAGTGCCATCTCAAACCCGTCGTACATTGCGTTTAAAAAAAAAACGACCCGGTTCTTTTGTAATAAAAGTGCTACATATATAAAAATATCAAAAGATCCAATTCATCCAACTCATATAAACAAATATGAAAAATCAAATATTCCAAACATAAAAATATAACGATTCATATAACAAATACATATTAAACATCAAACATATTATTAAACATCCTATTAAATATAAGAAACATCAACCCATATTAAACATCACATTCATATAAAATCAAACATTAATTTATATAAAATATCAAACATTCAAACATAAAAATAAAATAAAAACCAAATTTTTATTCGAAACTTGAATGTAGTATTTCCACTACAACAAAGTAACAAAAATAAATTACATATATATTCATCAAACTACATTATTAAAGATAATAACAAAAATTAAAAAAAAATGAAGAAGTAATAATTACCTTTTTGAATTCAACCACTTTCTACAAAATATATATATATTAGAAATTACCTCCTTGAATTCATTACATACAAAATAAAGAAAGTGAATAAGTTATTAATAATTACCTCTTTAAAGTCACCTACAAAATAAAATCAAATTTGAGGTTAGTAGACAATAAAATTATGGAAATGAAATTAATAACATAAAATAAAGAGGATATTATGTTGTGGGTTTGGAAAAATAAGGTTGCCAGAATGATCAAAATCGAAACTCAAATGGAAATCATCGGCAGACGTTAGTGACGCATACAATCGGGCGGTCTACATGCAAATCTAACCCTGGCCCGACCTACCTCTTGGCGTCATAATCAAGTGGAGCAGGCAAAGGCACACAACATACAGATAAGCGGGGAATAAAACTACGAAGAGACACGAAAGAATCGTAGCCCGAGTCAAGCAACCGCCACGGCCTCAATGCTCCCTTGAAGGAATAATGTACACATCGCCTTCACAGGGGTATCACAGGCCTCATTGAGTATTAGCAGCCAGATACGGCCTCGACCACGGCTCCGCTTCGGCGCTACCCGGCACTCCTCTGGTCTGTTTCCATATCCGGCCCCCACGGCCGCTGAATCGACCACAGCGACTCCCCGGATAACCGCCTACGACGGTGATGTCTGAGCTGGCGGCATCGATAACATATGACCACCCTCGCCCCGGCAATCCTGTTTGTACCCAATCGACCACAGCGGTAACGGCGGGCCTTGCTGGACCCCAGGAGCTACTACGAACCCCGCCGGATCACAAAGGCCCACCGTGTAGAAGGAGGCGGTGGAATAACTCGAGGCTGACATGCTTGAAGTGACTTCTGCCGGGGCGACTCTGAGTCAGTCCTCCTCTGAACTCCCCAGAGCTAGAAGGCACCGGAATAGAAAGTCTCGAGGTCGGCTCTCGCCGATCCTTTCGCCTACGGCTCGCTTGCTCCATTTCCATCTTCGGGGCTGCGTTCCTCGCGGCGTAAAACTAGTAAAAACCATTAGTGAATCACGGTGGCGTACTCTCCCACGTCAAACCATCCACGAACCTAGTGATCCTCTTACCGCCTCTCTTGGATAAACATCGGAAGTAGTCGCACAATCCTTTGAAGAGCTGTCTCGTACTCCTCCACTGACCTCGAACCCTGTGTCAACGAAATCAGCTCTCTCCAAGGCCGCCATGTGGGTCTCCAAGCAATAATTCTCACGGAAGAGCTCAACAAATCGCTCCGGGGAAACATAGACACTCCCTGCCATGATCGAGAGATCGCTCGAGTTCTCCACTTGATCCACGGGCACCTCGCAGAAATCTATAAGTGGCAAACTTCACTCTCATCTCGCCCCACAATCCCCCATTGGCTCAAGATGGACTTCATATCGGAACTCAATAGCTTTGCTCACAGTGAACCCCACTGAAAACTTAGGAGGATCCGCCATAAAATCGATTAACTGGCTTGCTGCAGGTCGACCTCACTGTTTGCTTTCGGCCACACGAGCATTCACACTCTCCTCTCACGAGGTCTACCTCGACACACTCGGAAAGAATCACCTCAGGACCTGTTTGGTCCCGCAGCTGTGCTAAATCGACATCATACCACTGCAGCTCGGCCCCGCAGGCTGCACCAACCCTCTCGGCTACGCCGCCCGCGTACTGCGGGTGGCATCCTCAGCAGTCTACGCAACAAAAAGAAAAAGACCGATTTATACAAAAGACACCCACTCCACAGCTTGACTCGAAAACAAGTCGACCACTTGACCACTGCAGATAACCCCAAAAATAAAACTGGCTCGATACCAAAATTGTAGCGACCGCCCGAATTCGGCCGCCTGAGTGATCATTAAAATCGAGGAACACGAGTCACCAAACCGTGGGCGACTCGGTTTAAATACAATTCGTTTCATCCAAAATGTGATCACGATTAAGTTTTCAATCAGCAGTGTTAAAAAATTTATAATCCATCGGTGATATCGAAATGACCAACCCATATATATATACACAACATATCCCAAAATAAAATAATGCGGCAAGGCTAGCGAGATGATACGTCTTGTATCACGAATGAAGTGACTACCGGCCGAGGCTAAGATTTCAAAAGGAAATACAACAATGAAAATTGGTTGTGGCCAGCGTCAAAATGAGGCGTGAGGATCCTCAGCCACCCGATGCTCACTGGCCGCACCGAGACGAGCTCTCCAATGACCTCTTGGCTCAACTAGCCACCTGTCAACTTTGGCACAAATGAAATGCCGCCCAATGCGAAAAGGGGTGTAAGCCGCGAAGCTTAGTGAAACTGCTTGAGGGGTGAACTTGCGAAGCAGACGAGTCGATCAATAATATAATAGTCAAATATGAATAATATACATATATCCAGGACTATCTGTCCGGGTCATACAATAAGGTTTCAAAGAAGGTCTCGGGCATAACATGTTAAAATATAATAGAAAGGTCTCGATAAAGCACACAATCTTGATGAAATCACGGAGACTTCAGCATCGACTATAAATCTAGTCATCGCCTATCTACCGTATCTCATGAAGTATACGACCTCTAATGCGCATATACTCGAAATCCGTCTACTGCGAGAATGGATCAACCGCTAATAAACACGCTCTTATGCCGAAGTATAAGGCCAAACCCTTGGCAGCTATACCGTAGTATAGGGCCATCGATAATGCACACGGCCAGAAAGTGATCAAAAGACTTCATGCGACTCTTATACCAGTATAAGGCCAAACCGCCTGCTATACCGTAGTATAGGGCCACACCGACAATGCACCACGACAAAGCGATCAAAAAGTCATCACAGCTCTTTATCTCTTAGAAGTATAAGGCCAAACCCCGCTATGTGGCCCATACCGTAGTATAGGGCCCCGATAAATCACATATCACACCAAGGAAGGAGGAGTCACTTGCAATCACTAGTAATCTGACTATAGGGTCGCTGATACTCAAGGCCTGCAAACTCATACATAACCCAAACAGCACTACACTCCCAAAAGCGATTATTCTGACATCACAGCTAAAACATCCCTTGTCGTAAATCAATCTGTCATGACAAGGCCACAAACATATCAAAAGTGCCGTGAGGCCCACATAATATAATAGTGCCGTCGAGGCCACGGAATTTAGAATATAAGTTGGGAGTTCAAGGCATTGCCTACCTCCAGTGATCTTGGCTTCTGAAACACAATCACATAACACAACAATTACATGTATATCATTCTCATAATCATAACCTGATGACATGTACATCGTTCACCATAGTCGCGCGCGATAACATGTATATCACAAATCGAGTAAATGCATTAAAGTAACACCCGTGAGATAAGTACTCCTCTGTGGCTACATGAGCCATGAAGAGCGATCAAGGTAGCGCCCTTTTCCACGATCAGCGCCCTAGCAAAATACCCGAGAAAGTATGGTCGAAAACCTATTGTTATACCGGCGTTCTAGAGGATACATAACCAATTCTTGGGAACTATTTCTAAATGGTCTAGCAGCAGAGATAAACTAACTCCGAATTATAATCCCGTCGGACACAACCCAATCGATCCCCGCTAATTCCATCGTATCGCTTTACCAGCTCTGAAATCAACATAAGTCATTCTAATTAATCACATCAAGTCCCACTTAAATTACTTGTCTATACTCCGAAATATCAATTATAACTCAACTTGGAAATTTCACTTTTTCAACATAACGCCTTTAATAAATTTTAAATCACGATTTAACATCGTAACAACTATAATAAGGTCCCCGATGTAACCTCACTACACATTTAAAGTTTTATAAAAATATCGCGTAAAAGTCAACTAAAACTCCAAAAAAGTCAACTTGGCCATGCGTCCTCAAGCGATCTCTAAATCACGAATTCATCACATATCGTCCACAGAACCCATAACCAACTAAGATTTATCATAAATTCAATTATGTAAAAAGTCAACTAAAAAGTCAACTATCTCAAAACCCAAAATATCTCGAAAGACTTGAAATTTCTTACGCCTTTCGAAGAGTGATGAAGAGAACAATATTCTACAAAGCGGTTTTGAGTTTGGCGACAATTGAAGAGTGAAATGGAAAAAAAATGTTCGAGGGGGGAGAGGCATTCTCGGCCAAATGAAGGAAAAGAAAGAAGATAGAGATTTGTCTTGTGATGATGTGGAGGAATATGTATGAATAGATATTTAAAGCTTCGAGTCGATCGGTTTTGGGTTAATTCTCGACATCGTACTTAAAACTCCACCAACCCGATTTCAAAGATAAAATTCTTCCATGGCAAACACTTCTAAATTATAAATGAAATTCGGCTAAAAACTTTTGAAATAATATCATAAATCGAAAAAAAAAATTATACTATTCCGGGTCAACACGCCCGACCCGAATTTTTTTAACGAGTTATTACAATCTCCCTTGTCAGATACTACATCGTCCTCTGCTTCAGCAATAAAGCAACGCCTTGTTCAGCGACATCATTGATTATATCGATAGGAACCGGAGGAGGTTGTTGTTCTTCTTGGAAAGATATCTTGATATCCAAAGCGAAGTCATCACATTTTGCATATGAGTCCAATCGACTCGACTTGGCGATTCGATTTCATTGCGACACACAGCTGCTTTATTATCTCGGCTGCGTGATACATAACGAGATTGTATACTTGTTATGCACAGGATCCTAGAGATAAACGGGTCATGTTTAGAACCTCACCCTTTTTTGTGTTTGATATGAACCATTCCATTCTTCGGATCACTTTTGCATCAAAACTTCTTCTTGTCAAGCGATAAACATTTAGAAGAGAGACAGCCGATTAATAAGTAACTTCAAGCATCTGAAAACTTCCAAATCTCCTCTAAGAGCATACATTGGTAGCATGAACCGCTTCACCTGAGCACCGCCATTGTAAGTGCTCTTTTTTACCATCTCACGCACGATATCGAAATATTACCCGTTGATGTAGTACACTTTTACATTTGATTTCAGTCACGGGACTAATGAAAAGAATTCTCAGTGCCATGTGTCCATATTATTTAAATGCATTACTTTGAAACCATTTGGCAAAATTATTGGTGGCGTTAAGATTTCTTTGTACCTCTGATACCTTGAGGATTCAACTCATCAAGTAATCATGGTAGATCCTAAAACAAGATATATCAGCATAGAATTGATTAATTGAAATGGTAAATATACACTTCTTGAAGAATTTCTTGTACTTAGTGTTGCGGAAGAATATATACACATGAGGTGTTGGCCATAGTTCTTCCATTCGATATCTAGGCTTCACTACAAGCGTGCACGTCACGGACAACGAAACAATGGCAAATGAGTTGGAGTGCGTCCGTACGGTCAGTGCATCGTGCCTCGCTGGTCGATTTAAAGTCGGTTTCAATCCCTTCCTCGAAGTACATTGAACAAAAGTTTGAAACCTCTTTATTAAATATATCTCGCATATTGACCCTTGACTACGTGCCTTTTTACCTTGCAATTTCTTGAATTCCTAAATATCTACAAGCGTTGTAGGTTAGTTAGATGAGTAAACATATAAAATAATATGAAAGTATAATAAAATGAATAACTCCGCGACTCGAAAAGTACATCCATCTATACTGCATGACCTCCATTTAAAGCTTCATACGAAAAATGTATCGGTAGGTGTTCGTTACATCAAAAATGAAGGTGGAAATATCTTTCTCCGTCTTACAAATTATCTCCTTGATATTATGCTTGATGTACTCCACATGTTCCACGTTTAGAGTTGTTCTTTGAGCATATCATGAAAGAAATAACACCACTACGTGATTGTTTCCCATATGGGAATGGGCGAGGAGATGACAGTGCTCTGAGGAGAAGTGACCGTTGCACAATAATATGTACATCGTGACTTTTAGTCGGCCCCAAAGTTCACATTTCTTGCGTATCTTGCAATGTTTGAGCGTATCCATCGGGTAATTATAGGCCGGGACAACCATTTTTCTTGTGATCTTTCTATTGCACGGGGTTCAAAGTATAGTCGCTTTGGTTTACATTTCCTCCCTTAACATCCAGCATATGCAACTCTGGTCTCGAACAATAGAATGCGAATGTCGAGCTTGACCATTCATTATCTTTAAATCTTTCGGGAAGATCCATTCTGATATGTAATCCATTTTTCACCATTGTTCTTTCCGTGTGCATGAAGTCAATGTTGTGTCGATTTTGTGCCGGCCAATACTTCGAATCCCAATATACTTTTCTTGCACGGTGTGCTCAACATTATACCCGATGATACATGGTGCGAATATATACCTTTACCGAACACATCGAGGATCCAATACATGAGACATGCGCAAATATCAACTCCATCCAGTGGATTTCATACAGACAAATGCGCGGATAAGTGTGTCCTTTACAAATGCATTTTGCATTCTAAAGGATGTCCTATAGGCAGAAAGGGCGGTGACAATCAAACCAACAATACCCCGACGCTTCTCTTAGTGAAATGATCAGTATTCTCCGTCTGATATGGGCAAGGTAACCTCCGGTGTATTAACTCCCGACAAGATAACAATCATAGCATGCAAGAAAATCGCTAATGGTTTCATCAAAGCAGCCTTCATGTTGAAATTTGTTTGTTTGATGTATCCGAGATAATCTCACCAATGCATTCCGCAACTCGGCTGACTCGTAAATCAAAGGTGCGGGAAAATATACCGCAGAGATGATCAGCAGCGAGAGCGAATATTGATGCCCCAAACTTTCCAAAAGGACTAAAACCATCGAACAAAAACCGATGCAAACATTTCTCAAACTCTGGCGAAAATACTAGATATGTTGCGTCAAGGTGCTTCATACAACACCATCCCTTGAGTGCAGTCATCCATCCAGGGCTCTGTCCCCGAATCGATGGGTATATATCATCTCGTGAGCTATTTTCTTGACATATACAACCGTTGAGGCGGACCTAGTGGTAAGTAGACCAAAACCTTTCGCGCAATGCACATTGTCCCACGTCCTTCTTAGCAGCTTGTATCTACTCTTATGCAGAAACGCAGCAGAGTCAGCATTTAGATCAACTTTGTAAGCAGCATGGAATTATTGACACAAGCATGTATTTTTCTATTTGGGCAGAAGAGAGGAGTCAACAATCGTTTTGCCTCATAAAATCATCCGATATGTTCTCCCCATTCTTCGGAGTGCAAGCTTGATTATGGAAACCCACAGCTGGGAAACATTTTTGCTGACATTCTGGCTAGAGACCTTGGTAACGGTGACTAGTAATGGATAACATCATAAATTGAGTGCTGACCATCCATAACTTGGCTGGTTTATAGACTTCAGCAATTCGTGGTATGCTTTTGCTCCTCTATTTGGTTCTTCTCTCCCCAACCCCGTTGGTAGAGCCTCCCCAAATTCAAGCGTAGTCTGCTTGATACGTAAGTTGAGCCATCTTGACCATATGCATATCTTAAATTCTCCACAGAAACCTACATTACTTGACTAGTTCTGTAACCCTTCATTATAAATAACATACCCTTCATCATTACCAACATTAGGAGAATAAATCGAGGAGAAAAATTCTCACCGTAGTAGGCCATTGTAGATTATCCTCAGCCAAAACCATTAGCGATCAAATGTAACTCGACCTCACTTTTATCAAACGCATTTCTATTTTTGAGCACCTATACAACGACATCTTATCCCCGTAATGTCATTGGCCAAAGAATAATTTTTAGCAACATCCATAAATTCGACACACCATGCGTATATTCATGCGTCGAGCCTACATTATCCCCAGCCGATAACGATTAATATACATCCAAGAACAATCTTGAGCCATTATTGAAGTTAATTGGGTTACTAAACATTGAAAAACTTAAATCAATGACATACCTTAACCCTAACTTAGGGTCGGGTAGTGATTGTTAAATTATCACTAAAAATTATAGGGGTGGAATTGGACCCGGATTTACGGATTTTAGGGGGCAAAAATCGAAGCAGTTTTGGATATTTTGAAAACTGGAAAACATCCGGTCGGTTATCCGAAATCGGTCGGACGGATATCAGTTTTCGGATATGCGGATTTTGGCCCGACTTTTGTGGGCGATTTTTTTATTAAGTTTTTGGCGGATTTTTTAATAAACTTAAAATAATAACTTAAAATTAATAAACTGATATTAATACAAATTAATAAACTAATTTGACCTTAGCAAGGGCCTTGAGTCGGCAATCGGCAATAGGGGGGGAGAATGGTGTAGGCTTTGTAGGGGTTTTTATTTTTCTTTGAAGGTGAATCTTTGTTGTCTTCTTTATGCCTTGATGTTGAATCGGAAGAGGGGGAGAATGGTTTAGAGTGGCTATTTCTGCCAAGAAGCCTGGCTTCTTGAATCGAAGAAGGGGTTGGGGGAGAATGGATGGGGCGATGGGGAATGGATAGGGCCCGTCGATGGGGGCGATAAGCGAATCGGCAAAGGGGTTGGGAGAATGGATGGGGGCGATAAGTGTCGATGGTGATGGGCTGGATTGTTTTTATAATTTTATTTTTTTAAAAAATAATAAACGGACGGACGGTTAAAATCCGGCCCGTCGGACCGATAACGGATCGATCAGGTCGTCCAAAATATTTGTTAAAAAAATGGTCGATCCGGCCATTTTTTATCAGAAAATCGGCCGGGCCGGATCGACAAAATCGGATTTTATCCAGGAGTCAACCAGCTTAAAAAATTGGGCAAAATCTTCAATTGTTCAAAATTGTGGAGGATAGTATTTTTGGTGGAGGAGAGTGTTTTAGTTGAGGGTGTTTTTTTGGTGGAGAGAGTGTTTTTAGTTTGAGGGTGTGTTATGTATACCGCATTCTAGTTACATTCTATTACGTTTTTTTTAAAGTTCTTGTAAAAGCGATTGGAGATGGGATTAAGGAATGGGCCGTCTCCATACCGACTCTAAACGAGTGTCGGGGTATAAATAATATTTTAATATAATAATAAAGTAGGTAAATTCGGGAGTCGGGTTTGTAAAAATGGAGATGGTTTGGAGGCAGACCCCGTCTCCAACCCGATGCCACTTTATTAGTGTGAATTTTACTTTATGGTTTTTGAACAATTTTGATTCGATTGTTAGTGGAGATATGATATTTGTAAATAATGTTGTATGAAGTGAATTAGTGGATATGTATTCCTTCAATGTGATATGTTACGTTTTTCGACATATCACATGTAAAGTATAGAGTTACAACCTCTCATCTATATTAACGTGTGATGGGTCATTAGTGAAGAACTATCATCTTATAATATACATCATAAATGTATGTAATGTAATTATGATTGTCTTATAACATAATATACGACAATATATAACATATTATTAGTTATGATTGATTTAAAACATATAATATACTATAACACAATATAAGAATGATTTTTTGTGAAATAAATACAAGTACCATATGGGAATGGGGTTACAATACTTTAAGAATATGAAAGATCAATTTTTCAAAACTCCACGACTCCCAGGCCGTCTCGAATCGGCCATCTGTTGTCTCCGAAACGAACTCAGGTCCGTCGCCATTCTTGCATAACATGAACACCCCTGTCTCCATTCCCGTCTCCAACTGGGGAAATTTATTTGGGACCCCGTCTCCAAACCGACTCCAGCCCGTCGCCATTCGTTAAACCTGTAGAAAAAAAACAGATAACAAAACAGAGTTCCAACCTGCAAGAGACACGACAGCGACACAAATCAACCTGACCTGACACAACACAATAAACAAACAAACTAAATATAAACAAACACATATAACACACACCAACAACACATATAAAAAACACATAAAGTGCGAAACAAAACACATATATAAAAAGGTATGAAATGTATATCACAAGCAAAGAAATGCGAAATGTATATAGCAATATAGTCTGATGTATATAAATACAAATTACCCCGAAATGTATATAAATACAAAGCGGATCAATCTACTCCGCCCATATCATCTGGGCGGATCATCGAGGCTGAAACATCTGGAACGGTGTATGAGTGCATGTCTCGTCTCGGCGTGCTCGGTGGTATCGACATGTCTTGAGGTGGAGTATTAGATTATCTCCACGTCACGGGCCCTGCGACACAATCGCAGGTAGACTTCCACGTATAGATCGTGACTAACGTGAGTCGGTGTCCCTTTGGAAGGGCCGTGCTGGCTGCTAGCTTTTATCACGTAAGGCGGCCGGGCGTAGTCAAATCATCCTCCCACAGTCATGACCTTACCGCTTTAGCTGATTTCACTTGTCCACTTTGACAATAAGAGACTCTCTTACCTCCTCTCTTGTCTTTTTCTTTCATTCGCCTCCTTGCACATCGCTTGAGCTCCTCCATCACATCGGCGGTGGATGGAGGTAGTGGTACTGGTTGGTCATCACACAAGCAAACTAAAACAGCGGTCTTCCAGAACACGCACCGGCGCCTGCTTTTGCCTGACCATACCGTGGAATCCGAGGCTTTATCTTCTCAATTTGAACACATTCACAATAAGAGCTCGATATTTAAAAAATAAACAATAAACATATATAAACAAACTAACTAAATATACTTACAAAGGCCATGTCAGCCGAGATTAAGTAAACTTCGCTGTGTCCTCGGGTAATCGCACGTCACTTAGCCTTGTTCATCTTCATAAGAATACCCAATGGTGAACCCCTCTTCCTAGTCTTTTTCTCTGAAACACAAATAAAGAAAAATTTAATTAGGAATTCAACAAAATATTTGAATTAAATAAAAACAATAAAAAGAGTATTTCGTTCTTACTCCTCCTGACGGTCAACGGTGACTTACTCCCGAAGCGGATGTTGCGCCTTTATACCCCCCGAGCTGGCGGTCTGACTCCTGTCTCGAGATCGATCTTGCTCGTCACACGTCAATGCCGGAGATGCGGTGTCGGCGGAGGTACGGTAACCGACTCTTGAATAATTAGATCAAAGTCGCCGTCGGTACGCTTGAAAAGTGTTCTTCTTCGTTGTCGTCAAAGTTTCTCATTCTTCCTAACGGTGTCGCTCGAACAAGGGTTGCGCCATAGCATATGTCCCATTCTTTATCTTATATCGCTCCTGAAAAGACAAATAAAATAAAATTTAATTAGACTTTTATTTACTAAAAACATTTTAAACAACTTTTAAATCAAACAAAAAATTTATACTTACTTGGAACGATTTCCAGATGTCATCCCTGATGTCGATCGATTTGTACGACGGCGAGGCTTGGTCGAACCTCGCATAATCATCTCTGAAGAACCTCTTAACATCAGAGCCGCCGCCGCATATCCTAAAGAATAAAAAGTAAAAAGTTAGATAACATAAATAAAAAATATAACTATTTCAATCAATTTAGACAATATTAACAGACTTACGAATTGTAGCGGATCTCTAACTCCAACTTTTGGCCATGGGGACCTCCTCGAGTGGACGGTCATCTCCTCGCACAGCAGGCGTCTCACTGGCGTCTTCATTCGGGTCGTCCCAGTCCGATCCCGTCGCCTCATCATCGAAACGAGAGCAAATAAAGGCTATGCATCGTCCATGGGAGTCTGCAGGCGCCCGGCAAGAGATGTAGTAAGTGACTCGATGTCGGCGTCGTCGATGCGGAGGATGAACATTGTCGGCCCGTGTGTAACAAGCGTGTTGTTCAGGAGGGGGAGGCTGAGTTTGCATAGCAGGGATGGTGGAGTGGTGGCTCTGCTTATCACGAATACCGAGTCGAAGCCCTCGGCCTTTTTGGAGCTCGGGCTGCACCATCATTCTCTACGGCCTTCTCCTTCCCCTTCTTATTATTACCACCACGTACCATCTGTACAATCAAATTAGAAACATTAGAAATATTTTATCAATAAAATATTTTTGCGATAAACATTCAGCTATCAATAAAATATTTTTATCATAAAAGCAGGAGAATGAAAAGCGACAACTATTTAACTATTCAAGTAGGTAAAAAGCGAGAATGAATACTTAAAAGCGACAACTATTCAACTATTCAATAAAGCGACAACTATTTCGCTATTCAAAGCGAGTAAACGACAACTATTGACTATTCAAGCGTTTTCAAGCGACAACTATTCAACTATTCAAAGTATTCAACTATTCAAGCGACAAGCTATTCCAACTATTGACGTTTTCAAGCGGAAGGAAAAGCGACAACTATTCAACTATTTCAATAAAACATTCAACTTCTCAAATAAAATATTTTATCATAAAACAGAATGAAAACGATAACTATTCAACTATTCAAGTAGGTAAAACAGAATGAATAGTTGAAAATAACAACTATTCAACTATTCAATAAAATGACAACTATTCAACTTCAAAGCGGAGATAAGAAAATGACAACTATTCAACTATTAAGCGACAACTATTCAACAATTCAAACTATTCAACTATTCAACAATTCGAACTATTCCAACTATTCAACGACAACTATTCAAGCTATTCAAAAGCGTTTTCCAAGCGAAGGAGAAAAGCAACAACTATTCAACTATTCAATAAAACATTCAACTATTCAACTATCAATAAAATATTTTATCATAAAACAGATATAACTATGAATCAAAATGACAACTATCAACTATTCAAGTAGGTAAACGGAATGAAAAATGACAACTATCAACTATTCAACTATCAAGTAGGTAAAAACGGAATGAAAAACTATTCAACTATCAACTATTCAACGGAATGAAAAACTATTCAACTATCAACTATTTAACTATTCAACTATCAACTATCAAGTAGGTAAAAGCGAAATGAAAAATGACAACTATCAACTATTCAACTATACAAATTAAAAACGGAATGAAAAGCCCCTTAAAAATGAAAAACGAATATAAAGAAGCTCATCAAAAAATCAAACTCGAATATAACTACTCCATCAAAAAATTAAACTCGAATATAAACTTGAAATTAAACTCGAATATAACTACTCGAAAAAATTAACTACTCGAATATAACTATTCAACTTTAATGAAATTAACTACTCAAATATAACTCGAATAGAAGCTCATCAAAAAATTAAACTCAAATATAACTACTCGAAAAAATCAAACTCGAATATAACTATTCAAGCGTAACGACCCACCCAATTAGAAACGCGGAGGTTAAGATCGTGCTGACACATGCGCGAGGTCACCCGTCGATGGATCTGACTAACAAATGGCAGCGTTAATGAGAATGAAAACTCTACATCCCGTCGTGGTTCCAGCAACACATCCCAACAAAACAAAGACAACAGAACACAACTCCATCTGAATAATACAGCAGGATACACAAGAAATTCAAAATACAACATAGGTAAGTATAACAACCAGACCCATTTGAAATCTGACAAAGTCTAAAAATATCTAGTCGACAACAAGGGAATAGTGATGAGGTCTTCCTATGCCACCACCGCCTCACCTATGATCTTTCACGTAGCTCTGCGTCTGAGATCTCGGCCACCTCAACGATCGCTCTGAGGCGCAGGCGTAGAGCGATCCCGGCCCACGTAGAGAAAAGGGAGTCGGTATAAGTGAGTGAATACAAATACCACAAATTTTACCCAATCGGATATAAATCATGCTTATATATATAACATATGTATATACATTAACCATACACTAGGTAATAGCGTCACAAATCACGCCAAAGGAGAGTCCCTCTTATACGATATCCGTAATATTATACGTAGGGCTTTACTCTTGTCAGCAATGCATATTCGTTTCGAAGCATCTCGGCCACGAAAATGTCAAGATAGGAATCCACCTCCACAAATAGTAAACAACTGAGGAATCCCACCTCTGACCAATAAATAATAGGAATCGCCTCCACAAATAACAAACAAATGAGGAATCCACCTCTTCAAATAAGACACATAAGAGAAATCCACCTCCTCAAATAATCGGATAGAGGTCTCCACCTCCGTCCACTCCCGACGGGCTACCCCCCTCAATATGCATATCACACACGAACCTCCCGAATCCCTTGCCGCTCTCAATATCCATACCCTTTTGAGCACTCCCGATGGAGCCACCGCGCTCCACGTATATACACAAAACAATCAAAATAGTAAGAGGAGGAGGGGTGGGGTGTTGTTTATGATTGTTGAATTTGAGGAGGGGCCGGCTACTCGGTGGGAGGAGGTGGCGTTGGAGTTCTTGTCAGTGAAGAGGAGGGGGACGACCCCCGAGGTGGGGTTCTTGTCGCCGGTTTGTATTTGGGGGGCGGGGGGAAGAGGTAAGAGATGAAATGATTTTGTGTTTGGGGGGTGTTTAAGATGAATAACATATTTACAAATGGAGATGGGAAGGAGACGGAATTTTTATTATATTGCTTTTTTTTTTATCGGTAAATATATTAAAATAATCCGGCCTTCAAAAAGCGTAGCTAAAAGTCAACTATAATAAAACGTTGGAGACGGTCTGGAGTCGGACCCTATTTTATTTTATATTTTGATTTTCTTTTTAAAAATTTGTTTCGCCCGACTACATACCGTTGCGAACCCGACTTCATAAGCCAATTTGAACTATTCGGGCTAAGTAAAACCCCGACACTAGCCCGACTCCATACCGACTCTAAATTTGGAGTCGGGATTTTACCCCGTCACGTTTGATACGTGTTTTAGTAGTGATAAAAGGAATTCAAGTAAAGCCCTATGTCCACAAGGGTATTAGTATATATCTTTCCCTGCAAGATTATACCTTCATCATCAAAAGTCTGTCTAATTTATTCTTCTAAATAGTAAAGTTTATGATCTTAATTGGTACCCATAATTTTGATTTGATTCAAATCATGTTTATACATAGTAATTTACGGATTTGATAACAACTTGCTTGATGAAGTTAATAGACTTATCTCTTGTAGAAGATACTTGAGTTGTGGAAGTCATGTAATAACTTGCAAATTAAGGCCTTAATTTTGACTAAATGATTAATTTTCATGAATTAAGATTACCTTGCACTTAAATGGATCACTTTTATTTATTATTTGCTCAGAGTCCTTATCATTTGTTTCTTGTAATTAACTCTAATTTCATGTAAACTAAATTTTAGAGAGTTATAATTTTATACTTTAAAAGAAGAAGTCAACATTGAATATAAGCAACCATGATATTTTTGTAATTAATTAAAATGGTAGTGCCAAATATAATTTTATTTTACTTTTGTCATCAAGTTTTTATAGAATATGTTAGCACTGGCCCCAATATAATTTTTTTAACTTGGACATAAAACTTAAATTTGTCACTTTTGCCATTTGCGTTCAATTCATGCAACTCTTGACGCCTTCAAATCTTTCAATTCTTAAGGTCATTTTGTAGATTGAATGATTTGTTTGTTGGATGAGTTACTATAATGATCTACGGGTAGAAGATAATGGATTTATAAGAATCATGTAAATCATATATATGGACTTAATATTTACTTAAAGTTCAAATTTTATAAGCTCTGAATAATTTATTGTAATTGAAATATTTCATTATTCATTTTTTTATAACTTACGACTCATTTTTATTATACCTTTTCTTGTAATTAACTCTAGTTTAGAATGAACATATTATATAATTGTATATACATATTAAAATGCATAAACTCATAATATCAATCCGATAAGAAGTCGTTGAAAACCTATCCCTATAATTAATATGTAATAATTAATTTAATAATATAAAATATAAATCTCATTAGTAACCCATTGTTTGTCATTTTCATAGAAAATATGAAGCATATTGTTTCTAATCCAATGACTTATTTTTGAAAATAAATATAAAAGGTGAAAGTTGTATATTTATTTGTATATTTTCATTAGTATTGGTAAAACTACTCTACCAAAACTAATTAAAAGTAAAATTAAACAATAACGATTTCAACCATCACATATATAATAAGATTAAAAAAATTGAATTATAATTACAAAATTATATAAATAAAATATACTACTAAAATAAAATTTAAATGTACTCCTATCACCATATTCATATATCCAAAGAAAGGGAAAATGATTAATCTGGAGCCAGATCAGCATTAGGGATAGAATACAAAACCTTACATGAAATATATTGAACAAAGGATGAAAAATCAAAACATATCTCAACAATAAAATCAAAATTAAAAATATAAACATATAAATATGTTGACATGGATGATAATGAAAAAAGTCAACCAAGTTGATGATTGGCGCATCTCGGATCTAACATTCTTCGCACTTTAGAGGATTCATGATATATGAATAGATGGTGAGGTGTTGTTAAGATTGTGAAGGAGAGAACATTGAAATTTTTTTTTCTTTTTTTTTTTTGTAATTAATTGATGTCAAACTATAATTAGAAAAATATTAGATTAAATAAATTTTAACGATACAAAATACATATAGGAACAATAATAAACAAAATACAAAAGAAATTATCTATATATGAGGGAATAGAGCTCAACTAATAATAAAATTGAAAATACATTGTTTTCCATAACATCTATATATTGAAATAGTGAATTGATTATAAGTTGTCCAAACAAATGAACTTGTACCAAAACATTTGTTGTCCAATCCAATGAACTTGTCCAATAATATTTGTCAAATAATTAGGATTTATGCATCATCGTTGTTATCATCTTCACTATTGTCGTTGCATTACTCCTTGTGAAGATTAATATATTCTTGAGAAAAATATTGATGACTAAAAAAGAGTGAAAATATTGGAAGTATAACTTTCAATATAATTATTTATAATGATGTAAGTTAGAATGTTAAAATACATGTAACTCAAGATGTAATTTGAAGAGGTTTTTTAGAATTATTTGATAACTCCTATTATTTTTTAATCATTATATAATTTTCATAGTTAATAGTTATCTTATAATTATTTTCATTTATAAAGGGCAATTTGATCCTAACAAAAAAGGGAATAAACTCAAATCTTTAGTACATATTTACAATAGATATAGATATAGATACATATATTATGTAATTTTTAAAACATTATCGTGTATGTGATCCGCGGATGGTCAGATCGGATTTTTGAATTGGACACCGAACAAATATCGAATTATTCGATCCATTCACGTGCTAACCCCATTGTATTATTACCTTAAATGCCGATTTAAGTGATCGTTCATAAAAATTTCTCTTCTTATTGCCAGTGATAGTTTCATTTACCCGATACCAGCTTTTTGCGTTGAAGTTTGCTCATTGTCTTTAATATTTTTTTCTATTAGTTAATATCATTTTTCTCTCCTTGAAAATTATAAATTAATGATTTTTAAAAGTGGAATGGAAGGAGTATATGACTAGAGCGAGCGCGTTCCACATTACGCTGTAAACGTGACCGAAGAAACAAAAGAATGATGAGGCAAAGTTACACACCGAAAATAACGCAATTCCCACCATTATGACAATACATGATAAACATAGACCTTCACAACCTCAAGAAAAAAAAAAGGAATTTTAGCCATAGAAATAATTTCATTTCAAGAGAAAAATCCCAACGTAAAGAGTTTGGTTGTCACGTTGAGGAGTGTTTGGAGATCTTGTCAAATCAGAAACAACATAGAAGCTGAGAAAGGAATATATAAATAATAAATCCAGGAAACTACTAAAAGGGCAGAATCAATTCTTGTTATAATGATTTCAATTCCTTTCTCCCCTTTGATTGATTGGTCTTCATATTTCTTATATTTACTTTCATATTCGTTTTTTCTTCATGTTGTATTTTTGAATTGCATGCATTAGCCTCTCTTTTGACCTATTGATCCTTTATCTATCTCTTTTGGGTGCTTCTAGGCTTTGCCAAATTCTAGGTTTCTCTCTTCTTGCCTCTCTTGGGATATAATATAATGCATGCATGCATAAATTGATAAATTTTTATTGGGTTTTTGAAGAAAGGCTTGAAATGAAGAGATGCTTGGGAGATTTTGTTCAACATATTAAATTTTGAGCTGAAAAAAGCCTTTGGGTATGATCATATAGTATTTATTGTTGTGTTTCTTGAATTTTCAACTTCTTCAGGCATAATTTAGGATTTTTGAGTTTCAAGGTAATGTAATTGTCTTGATCTCTAGTCATTATTGTACCTCGCATTATATTTTTGAGAATATCGAGGAAAAATTAAACGTTTTTTAGTTTGAATTTTCAATTTTGGTCTTGTGTGAAATATTATTTGTTAATTAAGTACCATTACATTGATTTGTAAACTTCTATTATCTATCCATAAAATAAAAGCTTCACATATTTTATGCAAGTTTGTTCTTGATTATGAAAATCATATTTAGCTAATTGTGTTCCCCACTTCAATTTGAGAAATAGTTTAATTAACATTTGAATTTTTTTTATCTTATTCTGTTTCTTGCACTGTTTTACCCCTAGATTTCCTTTGTAATGTCATCCATTTCGAAACTTGAATTACCATTGACATTTTCTGGTATTTGATAAATTAAAATTGTGATGTTGATGCGGTTCAGTTCCTTTCATTATGTCAAACATTATGAATATAACTATATTATCTGTTATCTTGTGTGACATGAATTCTACTAGAAGATGCTTCCATTATCATAGCAAAACATTTGAATACATTTTCTTTTCATAAATAGGAAAATGGGGAGGGATGTTACAGTTCCAAGTAATGTCAATAAGCTCAATGTGATGCCTAATGAAGAGACTTTTGATAGAGTCCATGTTGCTCCGAAAATTTCAAATGACAAAGTTGAACCAGAACAGGCGTCGACTGGGGATCATAATCTACAAGCAGCTGTTGATGAAGAAGTTCAGGAGAACCAAGAGGAGGTGCCAACTGTAGAAAGCGCCAACATTGACCCAAGTCTTTTTAGTGTTAGAGCTAAGATTGAGGCCTTTAAAAATACAGAGAAGAAGTTAAGCTTTAAACCATCTCTAGATGCTTCAGAAAGCGCTAACACTTCAGAAAGTTCGAAAACGTGTACTCCTAAAGTACAACCACAACAAGTTTCAACTCAAAAATTTGATTCAGGTATTAGTAATGCTTGTGATGTTGAAAGTGGCACCGATTCCGACAGTCCTATGTCAAAGAAGGATGATCTGCATACCCCGGTTATGGACGAAACAATACAGGTATATATTCAACTGATTTACCTTTAAATTTGAGACCATGTTCATTCTATTTTGGGTTGACTTTACAATGTACCTAGAGCATCCTGATTCAACTGGACCTTTTATCTATTATATATATTATTATACATAGCCTCTTTATACTATAAAAATTATGAGGAAGTATATAATATTCATCTTCCATCATTTGTTTTCAGCCACACTCGCCTTCGATGTCAGGGATGCCCCTGCAAGCTTATACCAACGAGAGATATCATGATGATGATGAAGATGATTGCTCTTTTACTTCCTCGTATCCTTCAAATGAATTAAACAAATAATTTTCTTTTGTTGATTCTTTTAACTGTGTTAAGAATATGAAAAACATGCTTGCCTACTTTTCTGTCATCTAAGTTCTTCTTCACGACAAGATAACTTCCTTAGCTTCCAAAGGTCGGGTACATCTATGCGATCAGCTAAGTTCAAACCTACTGTCCCAGTTGGACCAAAATTTGTTTGTGGTGAACGTGTTGCCAGGCGCAAGGAGGTATTGAAGACATGAAACATTATAACCATGTTATAGAAAGATGGTTATGTTAAACTGAAAATTTTGATTTCCCAGCCAACTTCTAGTAATTTATTTAAACTACCCTTTGTCTCCCTGTTTCAGTTTTACATGAAGCTAGAAGAGAAGCAAAAAGCAATGGAGGCTGAGAGGGTTGCGGAAGAAGCTAGGATCAAGGTACCTTGTTCATTTCTCAATACAGATTATGATTTTTTATCCTCTAGTCTTATTAATATTCCCCACGGGCATAGTCCTGATTAGACTAGGTTTTGCTTTCGTTTTAGTTTTCCTAACCAAGTACTCATAATCTTTCTATGAATCTTAGGAAGAAGAAGAAGCAGCATTAAGGAAGCTACGGAAGAGCATGAGTTACAAGGCTAATCCAGTTCCTAGCTTTTATCGTCAAGGACCACCCCCTAAGGCCATGCTGAAAAAGGTTATGAGTATTCCATTTCTCCTGATAACTGTACAAAATAGTTACTCGTAGTAGATATCATAACTAAACTTGACATGTTTCACCTGACTTTTGTGGTCTGTGAAAATGATGTTAGTTTCTTACATAACCTACAAACACTGCGGAGAAACAATTTGAGATCCTCTGTCTCAAATTCTGTACCAATTTATGTCCCCAATACACAACATTATACTAGAAAATGATTGTGGATTGTGAATTGTGATGGAACTTTTATATGAAAATGAATGACTCGTCTTTTGTTATTGACTTGTAATGCATGGGCACAAATACTGTGTAAGACAGTCCAAACAGGGGCACAACAATATGTCTTCGTGTCACTTTGACAATTTCCATTCTTTTAAATTTGGTTAATGATTTTTGAATTGTTACTTTGTTACACCTTTATTTTTTTTGTGGTAAACATATCTAGCAATGAACTTGATAAAAACTGTATTGATCGATCACTTCAAAGAACAGAATACAACTTTAACAAATCAGACATTTATCTCCTGCATACTCGAAGAAAGCAATAGCCAATAGCTTTGACTCTTGGAGTAAAAAAGCACAGTCATCGAAAAATCCCATTAAACTTTATTAAATAGTTGAGGATACACCAATGAATTGATTTGATTAACCTCATTCAAAAAACTACATTGCCCTGTATTGGTGGAAATCTATAAAAACTTTACTGGATTTCGATGGATCATATATGTGCAACATCTCTTTCATCATATTTCCAAGAAACAAAAATTATAGTCTTATTTTCTGATATACTCCCTCCTGTTCAAATTCATTGACATTTCACTTTTGGAGCCGAAGATTTGATTACGTAAAGTGTAAACGTGAATTAATTTGAATTCTTTGGAGTATTGTTTCATTTTGTGCTACATTGTTTTACTTGGTTATAAGTATAACTCTGCTACTTCTGTTACAGCTACCTTTGACTCGTCCCAAATCACCAAATCTAACGCGGACAAAAAGCTGTAACGAGTCATCTAGATCCTCTCAAGTTGAAAATAAATCATATGGTAGGGTAACTCGTGTTGGTTCTGGCTCCACAACTCCAAAGATAAAGGATTATTCTGACACTAGCTCTAGCTGCACAATTCCTAAGAACAAGGAACGTTCGGACACTAAAAACGGTAAGAGTCTTAACAAGTTCAAAGACACCAATGGGACTACGAAAGTGAGAAATCGCGGACAAGCAAAAGATACTGCAATTACTCGTATATCAGAAGAAGAGCAAATGAACACAGATACACCTGTTGTGGAGGAAACAGAGAGTCCAAATCACGCTATAGCTGACGAGGAAACAAAGAATGCGACTTGTATCGTTGAAGATAACCACAAAAGCTTGAGATCATGCAATAGCTAAACTGACGACGTTGCTCTCTAGTCTCGTTAGCTTTTTATGGAGGTGATCCTGAGATGTACATGTTTTACAATATTTGTAGTAATTAATATTGAAGACATCTTGTTGATAAAATATTTTCATAATCTTTATATCCATATTGGTGGGTTGATATGTGATATGTGTAATTTTAAGTGTTGTAACCAATTGCTTGTGGTTTGGAAAGACATGAAGAATTCAATTGATGATAGATACCATTTTATTTTACTTCCTTTTCTTTTTGTACATAATTTATAAATAAATAAAGATAAGGATCAAGTCAATTGTACATTGGTTCCAGTCCTATTGGAGTCCTGGATAATATCATTCTTATAATTAGAAATATCGAACACAACATTTAAAATGCTTATTGGATCTTCAAAAGAGACTGGAGCATCGACAGATCTGCCATTATTTAGCTGACTTCTTGGTAGTTGCAGTTCTCGAATGTTTTTGAAGAATCCAAAGTCTGTTTGGATCCATAATACATTACATAATTTACAAAGATATTTTCGAAGCATGTTCTTCCAAGCCAAGCCTGGTATGTGTTAAAATATATAACACTTTTTCTAGATAATTCTCAAATATGATAGAATAATATTTATCTAGAAGTTCGATTTCAAATACTACACAAGAAGATATTTTTAAGCAAGATAATATTAAGGAATTCTCTGAACTAAGACCCACATATAAAATGAGTCACGGTGTGCTCTAACTTCCGAAAATAGTGTTTGATTTGGAGATAAATTATTATTTTACTTCCTTATTTTTAAGTATAATAATTAAAGGTGCATATTCAAGAATGAAATAATTTGTTCTAAAAAAATATCTTACTTAAAAATATGTGGCAAAATTGCCATGAATGAGGAGAGAACCAAGTCGGTGACAGCGACTCAACTCCACTTAAATATAACGCCCACTGAATGAAAGGGCAAGACAACCTTTGAGTACTGACTCTCTGCTCCACATTTCATTTAGAGGGGTATCAATTTATCATTTTATGACTAGTTTGGCAAAACTTCACGATTATCATTTACATTTAAAAATGGCTGATAAAAGTAAACATGTTGTGTCTTGTAGCTACGTCTGGGGGAGACCAATATAAATTCTGAAATGAGAATGTTTATCTTCAGCTGCAATACTTATCTTGGTAATGTCGACTACGTGAATAATCACTACAAGCAAAGCGTAGGTATCAGTGTTAACAACGGGTTTAATGCGTCAAGGAGTTTTATGAACTTTTCGAATGCGTTCGATGCGATAAAATAAAATAAGCTACCAGTTCGTTTCTTGCTCACAAATTACAATGCATAAATCTATCTTGTTCGCCGCTACAGGTGCGCATTAGAGGCATTTATATAGTATAGGTCGAACCATGTTTCGCGGTAAAATTACGCAGAAACTAAAAACTTCCATCTTGTAAATATATATTAAATCTGTCGGTCCTCTTTTCTTTTTATCTTAGACATGTGTATCTTAGCTTGATCGACAAGTAATGCCGCTGCGTTAACAAATCATATCTACCGAGATCTCTTTTATAAATGAAACGAAATCTTGTGAAAGATACAGCTGCGCCTCGGTACGCATTGTATTAGAAACGATTGATTGTGGCGCGAAATCTTGTGGAATTTAGTCCCAACTATATTTAACAAGATACCCTTTTATACAAGATTTGCATATGAACTTTGATATGAAAGTATTTGTTAAATATCTTATATCTTTTTCGGTGTATTTTACTTCTTAACATGTGCATAGTGGCACGTCTTAGAAAAACAAATTACTAATATTAGTACTCGTATGTGATTACTAATATTATAGAGAACTTGGAGTATTGTGTGCGTTGTTATTAAAATGGGCAATTACGACACCAAACAACACTCACGTTTACTAATAATTTCATTTCGATCACCTTGATTCAACTTACGCCGTTTTCAATCAACGTGTTTGTAGGTGGAGTTAAAAATTGATTCTTCCGTCTTTAGACATGCAATCAAGTTTTTAAGTTTTTAAGGATAAGGATATTAAAAATTAACTCAGTAGAAAGGGACACCATGATTATCCGAAAAGTGGTAGTCCGGAAGTGGCCAGAGTGAATTTGAGCAGGTGGGGAAGGCAGATTAAGAATTTTCGTATAAGAAAGATCATTTGGCTTATAAGTTCAATTTGAAATGCCTTTGAAATTTGGTTGAAGATGGATTCGAGATCTCTTAAACTCTTAATAGTCAGCGTCAAAGGGTTTTATACGTGCGTTCGTTACATAAATTTATCACGAATGGGGTTCATGAAATTTCTCACATATAATGCTAGAACATATGATCTATCTGAGTTAAGATAAAAACAAATCGATATGGCATGCCATCTCACCATGTGTTAGTCAATCTCCCTTGATGTTTCCGTTGGCCAGAATATGAACAACGAAATGTGAAGAAAAATTCCATGTTAGAAAAAAAATCGTTGATTAACCAAGGGTTGTACACTTCGAATACATGATAATCATCCTTGTAATATTTTGAAAATGAAAGAACCACACTTCAGACCGATGTTGAAGTATGAAAGAGAATAGAAACTCGAAAAAGAAGTTATATATTCATCATTCTTTATATTGATAGGTAATCATTCATTCAAAGTAAGTTATAGCGATGATGTAATAGCTTCCGTTCATTATGAGCATTAATAATACATTTAGGTTAGAAATTAAGTTGTATGTTTGAGTTGTGTTAGTAAACGGGATAAAGAGAAAAACCGAAAACCGAGCGAAAAGTCTTGTGACTCTTTTGAGATATTTTACGATCTCCCGTATAGTTATTCGTAGTTGTCAGTAATATTGTCATCACCATTAAATACATGTAACTTGTTTCTTCCCACTAGAGGCAGAACTCATAAATTATTTCTTAAAAATTTCTTCCATTCTCTTCTGTTTCTGACTTTTGGTTAAAATTTCTTGGAGATTAAATCTCGTTTAAGGTAAGAAAGTTGAATCTTTTTAAGGAATATTTATTAAGTTTGAGGATGTTGACTTTGGGCAAGGATTGAGTTGACTTTGAGCTTTGATATTTATAATATTATGAGAATCGCCATCAAGGCTTGGAATTATTGTATAAAAGGGGTGATAATAATAGATTGTAGTATTGAGAATTATAGTTGACTTTAGTTGAAACTTTTTTTGTTTTTCTAAATGGTTGCATGGTAGAAAGTCCCATATACCCCAGACTTTTATTAGGGTTGTTTTAGGGTGTAGGTTGTGATTTTTAGGTGATTAAGAGAATGTTAGGATAAAATGAGTTTTGTAAGGTTGAGTAATTAAATTGGATTTGGTCAGAAGATGGTTAGAAATGTGATGATTAGTTGTTAATATCGGAGCGTTAGGCTTTAAACGTAATTAGTTTCGATCATTAAAATAGAAAGTTCTGAGCAAAAATTTGGGAATGAATTATAATGGGCTTTTCCGTTGGGATTTATTTGGGAGTATAAATATGGGATTAAATATATAAGTAAAATCTCCATAAGTATTATGATTGTATATTATAAGTAGTAATTATAATTTTGAATGTTTGTTTAGGCATTGATCATGGGAAGAGTCCGTTGTTGTGATTCGCAGCGAGGAGTTTTGCTTATATAGGCCAGAGGTGAGTATACATTGCGGTGATGATTAACTATTTGATTACGGATAATATTGTGTATATATCTTAATTTTGACTTATGAAGATTATATTGATTATCTCTTGTGGGTTATTGGTCGTAAGGTCGTATAGGTGTTGTTAGTCGTATTAGGAAAGAGTCGTATATGAGTTGATGTTGTTTGTTGAGTTGTATTGTCGATTATATTGCTTAGGTATGAAAGTTACTATTCGGAGATTTGCTTAGGTACTATAAATTTGTTAATTATGTGGTTGTGAAATCGGACTTCCATGATGTCAATTTATATGTTTTGATAGAGTAAGGTCTATTGAGTTGTTGCGTGTTATTGCGGTCTTTTCTTGAGATATCGTATGTTATTGTTGATTGCCATTTTAGAATATTCTGCTAGTATGAATTTGACAAATGATATTAATTCTTTAACTAACCGTATTAAAGATCTTAGATTGAATAATATTATTTTTGACATAAATGGTAATATGATATCATTTAGATGCAGCTATTGCGTGATTGGAGATTATTTTCATTCAACAGATATATATTAAAACAAGCTTCGCGACATACACTATCCCATTGTGGGCGATTTCATTTGCCCAGTTAAGCATTAGTCTTTCATTTCATCTTGCTGGTGTTTGTGTTGTAGAGGCTGAGGTGAGGCGGAGGGTGGCGGATTGATCCTCACAGTTTCTTTATTTTGTTGGATTATAGTTGTTTGTATAGTTGTTATTTTGGATCATTTGTTGACATGGTACTACGGAGTTATGTTGTATGTTGATTCTTGGCTCTTGTGGTTAGGAATCTGCGATGGATTAAAAATGAGTTGTATATTGTTTTGTTGGAGTTGTTTGAGGCATTTAACTTTTTAAAATTGATCATTGATTGGTGACTGGTGTCGAGATTTGGGGCCGATCCCAACCTCAGGCTGGGGAGGCAGGAATTCGTTACAATTTTAAAATTGTAGGTATAGGTTTCTCAATGAATGTGTGGTTATGTATTACATAAAAGGTTGTGTTAACTGGGTTATGCAGTTTGAGTCCTTTTACGGAGTCTAAATGCTTCTTTCGTTTCCGTGAAGCGTGAGGATACCACCGGGGAGTTGAGGCGTGTAGGCGACCGTGCCGCGGAGACGTGCGGGTGCAGGTGAGCGGGGTACTAGAGGCTAGAGGGTGGCCGGCGTGCGGTGGAGTTGTGGGGGCGAGAGTGAGCCCAGGTGTGGAGCAACGAGTTCGGTCCATACACTGATGTCCCGATTGACTACATTCTTGGGGATGCCAGAATACATGTTAGGAGAGATTTAGTGCAGCATGAATGGCGATCAGTAGTAAACTTTTGTGATTCTTGAAGAGATCTAAGTTCTTAGATTTGGTTTCACAGTACTATAAGTTTATTAAATTTTGGGAGGCCCATGGGTATTGAGGGTGAGATGAGGGGTCGGGGTGAGCCATATAGATTGCATGGTGGCGGCCCCGCGATTGGTGAGGTAACCGACTATCTCACGCTGGGAGGACCGGAGTGACTTAGAATTTCTTTTGTAGCGTATTTGTTGAAGAGAATATTGTATGAGTACCAACGTAGGTACTTTGGAGAGGGATCTACACAGTTTGACTCGTGGTGATCTGTTGAGGGGTCACGAAAGGCAATTTCAGTAGAGTTATGTCGTGCCTTTCAGGTATGCTTGGGCAGGATTCGCGGTCGAGATGGGTTGATATGGGAGGGTCGCCACCATATCGCTTTGTGGCTCACAGGAGTTTCCATGAGTTGAGGCAATTGCATTCAAAGTAGAGATGGAATTAGGTGAACTTTGAGCGGAGGGTCGAAGAGAGTCTGACGAGGGAGTGGTCGATTACCGGTGGATCATCCCCGGATTAGGGTTACGGGAGGACCTTTCGGCCGGCTTCGTCGACTAGAGTCATTTTAGATGTACACGATTGCGTCCGAGCTGTGCGAGCTGCTTCTTTTACGGTATGCAATGAGATGCAGTGGATCTCGGGCAATTGTCACCAGGGAGTTCAAGCGACCGATATTTCGTTGTGGGCAAATGGGTCCATGGAATCAGTTGTCGAGAGAGAGAGAGATTTGTTTCCGATGTGGCGATGGGACATATAGCCGAGGGTATCTCGATATTCGAGGAGTGGGCGAACGATACATGTCTTCACCGGCCAGCGTCTGTGAGAGGAGGTACCGAGGGGGCAGTAAAAGGGCAGTTGGAGCCACGGAGGTGGGGTCGGCGGAGTTAAATACTGAGGGGCTGTGAGTCGCAGGCCAGAGCGGTCTTGGAAGAAACGGATGTGCAAAATTACATAAAAATACCCAAAAAACATGGCCAAGCTTGACATACAAAAACATCAAAAATAATATAAACATCAAATAAAAATATCGACAACAACGTAAACATCGAACAATAATAGCAATCTTGTCCCAAAAACATGAGAGCAATGATGTAAGCGTCAAACAAAATAATAACGCCAAGCGATAATCGAAATCATCCAACAAACATCAAACATCAAAATTTTCCACTTTCTCTTTGGATAATTTTCCTACAATAAAAATGAAATGTAACAGCATTATTATCAAGATAAAAAAAATTAGATGAACGCAAAAAATCAAAATATAACAAATTAAATAAAATAATTGAATGAACATAATCAAACAATTTTCCTACTAAATGAAACAATATAACAAGGTTAGTAGATAATAAATAATTAGATATCTAACAAATAATTACCTCAAAATAATTTCCCTAAAAGAAATAATGTAAAAAAGTTAGTAGCCATTATTATAAAATTAAACAAAAAAATAAGTAGAATTATAATTGAGGTATGAGTTAGAAATTGTAAGTTAAAATGTAAAAATATAGTGATTATGTGATTAGAAGTGATTTATAGTGGAAAGGGTATGAGTTAAAGAATTTTAGAAGGACGTATGCGACAAGCATACGTCGTATAAAATATTTTAAAATTCCCGCACTTTATTTTAAGTAGAATAAAGAAAATTTTGAGGACCGGCTACCGATAACTGGTTACCGGTTTGAATAATGTAAAAGCCTGGAACCGGCAAGGCCGACCTTTAACCCGACGCGTGCCTGGCGAAAGTTAATCAGCTGAGAATTTCTTGCAATGGCAAACAAAACTCAACTTAATGGAGATGGATGACATTTGTTTTCATATTTAAAATGGTATTAAGCGTCATTAGTTCTTGAAAATAAACAAGAAAACAAAAGAAAGTAAAGAGGGGAGGCGGGGAGACGGAATGTAAATGTGAAAGTAAAGTAATTACGCTGATTATTTACACACGCCCCTTAAGGATTTGTCGATTATTACAACTTGAGAAAATAAAAGCGGTGGATCCTAATTCTCTTCCGAGGCTTAAGCCACCGCTGAAGGTATTGTTCGAAATAGGCTTCTCTTGAGTACAATGCGTTATCCAGGTAGTCAGCCAGCGTCTTTGTGAAGCATCCCAGTAGCAAATTGTGGCCCAGAATGTGCTTCGGTAACAAATTGGAATATCCGCCGCTGACGATCATGGCACTTCGTTGATGAATCCTTGAAACGGCGGCGGTTGATGCTCACTCTTGAAAGATATCTTCGGTATTTAAAACGACCGCATTAACATTTTGCATATGAGTCAATCAACTAGGCTTAGCGTTATTCTTCATTCTGTGCTTTGACTGAACTTATGCTTTCTACCTTTCGAGATGTAGCGAAGATAGTATCTTTGTTTGCTATTGATGCTAGAATAAAGATCCGTCACTTAGAATTTCTGGCTCTTGTGTTTGATTTGAGCCGAATTCAGTTCATCGGATAATGTATTTGCATCCACTGGCATTAACGACCTCCACGGTTTCGCTAAACTTTGTAGATATCACGGGATTCACGTAGACATCCTAACACCCATGAATTATATACATCGAAGCAGTGCTTGGACATTTTTCCTGAATATATTTAAATTAAATGAAAAAAATTAAATAATTGGACATTATTGTACATAATTGGACATTATTGAAAGTATATAATTGGACAACAATTGAACATAATTAATTGGACATAATAATTGGACATAATACTTGAACATAAATAACTATTGTAGTTAAATTCAGTTGGAATAAAAAATAAATTAAATGAAAAAATAAATTACTTGGACATAATTGCACATAATTGAATATAATTGAACTTAAAAATATCAAAACGTACCTAGGATTCGGAGTTGATATAGAGGGGATGGTAAGGGTGAGGGAGAAGTTTTTTATTGGGTTTGCATTCTTGTCGTCTGTGAGTTCGATTTTATATATTAGAAATGGCGTCGGTCCGGTGTCGGTCTAACGGTACCCGACGCAAACCCGGCATATTAACGCCAAAACCCTGAAACCCTCCGTTTTTCTTATTTTTTGCCAATTAATAGTATTTCAACGTATAATAAATATATTTTTATTCCAAATTAGTTATATGTTAAGTAATATATATATTATAAATACTGAAATATTCCACGTCGATAATAGTCGCCCACGGTATATGATGTACAAATAATTCGAGTTATACTTTCGACTATACATAATTTCAGTATATTTTTTAATAATATATCAGCTGATTATTATACGTAATAGTGGTGAATGCCAAAACATTAAAAAAAGAAGAAAAATAATTTTATTGTTTAAAGACGACGCCACACCGACGACCAAGCGACACCCTCACGACTACCGACACCCGACGGCGCCCGGACCTACCGAACTCGGCCTTGACGGCGTGAACCCGATGTCCCCGAGGAAACCTACGGCAACGCCAAATGATATCACAGACACGACCCGACACGATTTTGGCAGTGGATGACCATGTTTTATACAACCTATAAAAACAAATTAAACCATAAACACAAATCGAAACTATAAACACAAATCATTGATTCAGTATAAGCTTGACAGCGTAACATCAGGTATTTTATTCTGGTCTATGAACATATACTAATGAAAGTTGTTGATTCTTGCGTGTTTTATAAAGATTCTAGCGATAGTGTAAATAAAAACATAAAAACACAAATCAAACCATAAAACATAAAAATATCCATAAATAATTAAACAAAATAATTAAGAAAAATATCCATATCTGAAAACATCTAATCTTTCAGGGGGGGTAAATTTCGCTAGTGCTGAGTGCAGTATTGGGGGAAGTGGAAACCTTCACTAATGAATGCAGGTGGCGGGATGGGGAAAGATGAGAGATGCGCTACTTGACTGCAGGTCGCTTGGCTAAAGGCGAGGATGGGGGGGCGAATGGGCATAAGCGATCTGCGTAGTCCCTACAAGCTTGGTGAGGCAATCCAGCCATCCAGCGGCCAGCGAACTCCCGTATAGCTTTCTAGACATGTCGCATGCGGTTGGGCACTTTGATTCTTGAGCCCATGATGCTTCCTCGGCGTCTTGTTCGCACCGCCTGGGACTCGGCGACAAACAGCTGCCGCGGCTGCAATTTGGAGGCTGGTCCGATGGACGGCGTCCATCAGCCGGTACGGTATAACCGGCTCAAACATCCGGCCTTTCTCCGGCCTTGACCTGGGCTAAGTGCGTCACGATCCACTGTCCCTTGGAGCCTTTAATGGATCCAGTCCGTGATAACACAGTGAACTTAAGGGCCGCGTACTAAATCACCGCGAGTTATAGAAGCATAAGAGAATGAAATATAACTCAGCATTATAAAAATAACGTTTAAATTTAATGTATAAAAATTTAAAGCACAAAAGCGATCTCAATGCTTGGGGTTGGCAAAATTCCCGTCGGTTCGTGGGTACTTGCCAGCCTTCTTGTTAAGATCGAGACGAATATTCAACGGCGAAGGGCAGCTTCCAGGTCCTGATGTAATGCAGAGCCCATGAAATGTGTATGTGTGTGTGTGTGTGTGTGGTAACATGGTGTGTGATATGTTTGATAAGATGCATCTTCTTTCGGGCTTCGTCCTATAAGAACTCGATGTTAAGCGTGCTTGACACGAATAATTAGGATGGAGTGGCCACGGCCCAGGAGACTACCCGGTGCGTGGTGAGACTGAAAAATCTGCTGAGAAAGGCAGAGTAGTAGTTGTGAGGCAGTCCGTCAAATCTAATAAGTACGACCGGTGGCAAGGCGTGGTGTTCTTCAACACTGGCTTGTAATTAAAAATACATAGTTAATAATTGGAAATAATGAAAATTAAATTGTAGTTCGAGCTTACAAATCATGGAGCCTCGCTGAAGGCCGCTGGCTGCAGGAGATGCTGAGAGGAGCTCCGTCGGGAGCCGTCCCGGCGAAGTCATGCTGCGGTTACATCGATTCTTTTGGGAGATTGACGCTAGTCATCCTAACGCGTGCAGCGTACTTCTCCCGAGACGAGGTCCTAGTCACGATTAGGCGAATTGAGGGAGAAAACCGGATAGATCACGCCCACCAGCCTTGCATGACGCGTTGTCTTCCATGCGTAGAAGATCTACGCCACCTAACGCATTCAGAAACTCCCACAGGCGTCGGCATAGCCTGACTCCTACACAGAATCTCGTATAGATCTGGAAATAAATGCAAAATTAAGTTAGTCTAATTTCACAATTCAAAAATCAAAAACTTTTTATATTTAAATACTTACCAAAAAGCATTCCATATATAAATCGCCGTGCTTTGATCATGCATATCAGGTGTGGCCACGGATCTCCACCGTGTTCCTTATTTGGTTCGAAGAACGTTTATTTTACCCAGCGAGCTGCCTTAAACAAAAGCGGTTCGTTAGATGCGTGCCGCCGCCGAAGCGTGGCGGCCATCCTCTGACGGCGAGCCAGAGATGGCGATGTTCGCCGGATCAGCGTGCCGACCCCGGCCAGTCTGGGGGCTGTCCATAAAGATTAAATGCGTCGGCTCGACCCGGCTGTCATTTGTATCTCTCGATTAAATCGGCGTCAGTAATGACGAGTCTTGACTATCGTCGATGGGCGTGCTGTGATCACGCGCTGGACTGAGCGTCAAACTGGCGCGCGGATATATGGGCCCGGCGTGCTCGCGGTATCGTCTTGGGTCGATAAGGTAGTGATACGCGTGTCGAGGCATGGTACGATGGGCTGGCACCGATCGCCCAGTCAGGATGGTACCACAGGCTTTCTTCGGCGACCGTCTACCGTCACTCCTCGTAAATTATGACTTAGCCGTCGGGGTTTTCTTGGCAGGAGCTGCCAAAACGTTTTTCAAAATTCAAAATTCATCGAAATTAAAACAATATCGTTCAAATCGATTGATTGAATCAAGAAATCGATTCGATCCAATTGAGCAACATTCAAACTCAAATCTAATTCGAACAACATTTGATCTAATTGACTTGACATTCAAACTAATTCTTTATGTCCGATTGATTGAGTTCGGTCGATTTAATCACGAAATATAATTGAATCGAATCGAATTCCAGGCTTAATCAATTGATTCAAATCAGTTCGATTACAATCAAACTCAAATATAATATAATTCAAACTCAATCAATTCCAATTCATCAACAATTCAATTACCCAGATTGATCAGTGCAAAACAAATTAAACCAAATAAATCCGACATTGGCTTGATTGATCTAACTAATTAAACGAATTAAAAATGAATTAAACTTATAACTATACAAATTAATAAATTAAAAGCGAATAAATCCAAAATAATAATTAATTAACCAAATTAAATTTACCAAATTAATCTTTAAATTAAACTAATTATACGACAAGTAATTAAAAACAATAACAAAAAAAAAAAGCGAATTAAAAGAAATTAGATCATAATTAAACATATAATATAAAACAATTAAACATACAAGTAATTATAAAACAAACAATTAAAAGCATTCAGCAACGAAAAAAAACAAAAAAGCAAAAAGCCGCGCCTTTTTTTTGGTGGGTGCGGTGGGTGGCTTGGGAGCCGGTGGTGGGGGCGTGGCGGTGAGTAAATTCGGCCGGTGGCGTCGATTGGCGTCGGGGGTGGGGCGAGGGGGTGGGGGTCAGTAGGGTTTGGGGGAGGGGCCGATGATGTGGAAAGCATCTTTTTTTAATATATATATCAGAACATATCGTCGGTGTGGTGGCGATCGATATTTAATTTTGATTTTTTTTAAATTAAGAAAGGTCAGAGCGCGTACATTACAAACCAAATAAAAAAAAACCGGGCGTTTAAAAACCGGCAATTGAACCCATTATTATCTAGACGCCATAGGATTGTCGGTCATTTCTTAACCATACATGGAGTATGTTTTTCTAGTAGTGAAAATGAACTGCTTCAGAATATGAGACATCGTGTGAGTTCTTGAATATCTTTTACTCTGTGAGGGGTTGCGTAAATTATCGTCTTAATTTTTATCGGGATTGGGCTCGATTCCTGGTTCTGTCATGTAACCCGGAAATTTTTAGAGGTTACAGAATATTTTACTTATTATTGGATTAATTAGAAACTACTTCTTCTGTTGTTCAAATGTTTCCTGAGTGCGTCAAATGGTCAGCTCGGAGATTACTCTTTACTAACATATCATCAATATATATTTCCATATTTTGCCCAATATGGATGGTGAATATGGAGTTAACCATCCTTTGGTAAGTGGCCCTTGTGTTTTTCAAACCCGATGGGCATTACGCTTCAACCAATCTCTGTCGTTATTACATTATAAGCGGTTTTCTTACGTCGTGAGTGCGATGCTTGATTTGATACTACCGCGGCATCCATAAAGTCGAGCTTACGTGACCATATTACCGTCAACTGAGTCTTGTAAGACAAGGTAAAGGGTAGAAGTTCTTCCAGGGCGTGCTTTGTTTAGACTGCGAAGTATGTCTGCGATTCTCCAGTTGTCCATTTGGTTCGTCTACCGTCGTCGCGTTGTTTCTTTTAGCAATGGGTTTGTACATAATTCACGATAAAACTGGCTGCTTAGCCGGCCCGATGTCGATCAGGCATATCCTCTCGACCTAGCAAATATATCCTTATACTCAGAATCAAAGAAATCCGACCACTGCTGTGTTGCCGCCCCAGCATCGTTCCCTTTCCGAGCGTCTTCTTTGGCTTTCACTTTTTAAGGTGAATGGAACCTTCTGATCTCCTCGCTGAGGCGGTCTGCGAGGTTTCTCGCCTCCTTTGGCGGGAATTTACATTCTCGCCCCAGGTTACCTCCCCACCGTGGGCTGTCGCTTTCATGATGATTTTTCAAATTGCGTTTCTTGAATTTTCTCTCTTTCCCAAAGGCGGAACTAAAGTTTTATAACATATTACGAACTTGCCCCGATTGCACGTGATACATTTTTATGCCCCCACGTAGGTTTAAGGAACTTCATATTGAGGTGCGAGGATGAAGCGATTTCTCTTGCGGAGTTAGTATGGGTCGTTCAATCGGCCCGTTGTATATTGAATCCACAGTTATTTGTAACTAGGGCTCCCAATAAATGAATTTTTTTTTGCCGAGCCAGCGATAAAGAATCCAAGTTGTCATTCCACTTTTGGATAAGCCGGCCTTGATAAACTTTTATTAAGGTGTATGCATTTGTTCATAACATGTTGCGAGAAGCCACAGTTTATCATATGTGGACGGGGTTCAAAAGCACGTGCGCGGCTCCCGGTGTCCCTTTAACATTTCTTTCACGATAATTTTTGTCCAGTGCCGATTACCACGGATAAATGGCGGCTTCAGGAACCGCGATTGAGCATTCCGAAAGAAAATGAAATGTCCTCACAAATAGGACGGATGATGAGGCATGAAACACTCTTAGCGTAATTTTTACTAAATTTCCTCGAATGCATACCTCTAGGCTTTGGCGAGATCGTGTGGATGCGACCGATCCAATCTAATATTGGCGGTCCTCGCTGGGTGGACTCGCGTCAGCGCCCTAGGTGGTGCCTGATTTTCTCTCGGTGGGACTTCCAGGCGAGTCGTAGTGCTCCGCGTGTCTACAGACTCCTTGAGTGTCCTAACGTTAACTTTTCCATCTAGATACTGGCATTCTTTGACGTTGTCGTGTCGTTGGCCATTACTCTCACATGTATTCACGTATCATGATTTATCTCTGATTCGCCCTCTTGTCCTCCCGTTGGGAGGCTTTGGTAACAGTTTTTTGTTCGCCATCCGGGAATAAATCTTAGAGACGGCAACTCTTATTAGGATTTGGCCCACCATTTGTTGTTGTGAAATAGGTTGAGCATATCGAGACATTTCTTTACGTGGTGGTGATAGGGTCTCCTAAAAATTTCCCACATCGCGCGACTATCCGTATTTTGTGGCTTAGCCCCGGTGGCACTTAAGTATCCACTTACACTAGAACTGCTTTGAAGGTCGCCCGAGGACACTTGCTCACTTTCTCAAATTCTCTGTCAGTATGCTTATTGACCGTTTGGTCAGGCTTCGTCCTTAAACCGAGGGTGTATCTAAATGTGCCTTCTTGATATTGCCATAATAGTTTAAGCCACGATAAAAATTCATGTAAGCTATCTTATTGTCGATGCTTAGAATGATACCAAAGGGAAATGGCACATGTCGCGTGGAAATCCTTAAGCGGCTCTTGTGGTGCTTGCTGTAGATCCATTAAAAGGTACAAATCCTACTTATTCGTAATGGAGGTCTTATGTTGTGATAGAGGCATTCTGGCGTAATGAGGCGTATGAATCAATTGAGTTCACCGGTAATTCCATATACTGATCAATATTTCTCTTTTTAGACTATTTAGAGATACTTAAATGTCCATATCGTTCGTGGTAATGGTCATTTGATCAAAAATCCTTCCAGTACTGCGGATCCCTGCGCCCCATTTGTATTGTGTGAATTGTGAGTAAAATGAACCTGTTGAGGTATAAGGTATTGCGGCAGTCGCGTAATTGAATGGCATAGAGATGCGTGAGGTATAGAGCGACACTTCTTCTACAGTAAGGAGGCTAACGTCGTCACATTTAAATTCATGAAATGTGATTTGCAAGAATTTCCCTGATGGGGAATGCGTTGGTATCTCTTGAAGGAATTATTTGATGTACCAACTAATGTGGCACAGCAGAAGTTTCACTTACTACCGTACTCTAGAGCATAGTTAGGTATGGGGGCTTATAAGTTGGTGTATAGATTAGATTAAATCGGTGCGATAGGATTCTAACTTTTATATTCTGATACGCATGAGCTAACTTCCTCATCCAAACCACTTTCTTTCTCTTGTGAGCAAGTCTATCTCTTTCTAAAATAAGGTCTACTTGTCTCGATCACGTGTTCTCCCCAGCAGTGAACCATACCGGGAACTTTTTCATGAGAATACCTCCCACCGAATATCTTATATTGAAATGATACCTAGTTGTTGTTGAGATGCGAGGTATATCTCACAATTATTTGGTGCTTTCCGATTGTTTGAATTATGATGTATTTTGATTTTGAGGAACTTGATTTGCATTCCCCCCTGAGACAGGCGTCATTTGATCCTTCAAATTTTGCTATGGATTAACATTGATGCAGGATCCATGTTAAATATCGGCTAGGAATCTCCGAAAAAACAATGGCTTTCCTAAAAGCGGCGGTTGATCTCCTTAATTAGATCGTTAGACTTCATGAGAATTGGTCGGGGGGACCCGACCCGCAGGACCTCGTGATCAAGTTAGTAGCAATCCAAAATAGAGTGTAGAAATCTTAGAGATGGAATTTTGTGATTACCTTAAATGATGATGAACTAGTCTTACAGTGTTATAGGCATAATTGCTGAGGATATGCGTGCTTAAGCTGGTTATAATCTGATTCGACACGTGTTGCAGAATAACTGTAGATGTGCTGTAACGATACTACTCCATTATAGGAATGGGCTGATCAATCCATTACCATACAACTCGCCTATCTCCATAAATATACTAATGGATTGCTTTTCATACATTAGTAGGAGAACGTGCCTCAGAGCAAAATTTGAAACCCGGTGAATACTACATATATTGATATATGGGTTCCTTGGGACTTATTAAAAACGTAACTTATATTCTGAATTAGGTAGCATTAGAAGTATATGAAAAATATAGAAAACCAAAACAATAAAACACAAACAGCATTTAGGTTTTCTTTCTATATTAAAAGACCCGAATTTAACAAAGTTAATTCTGCACCTTGACTTCCAATCAAGAGTTGTCCACTATTGAATTTTGAACTTATAGAAAGTCAATTATGTGCATGTGCAATTATGCTGGCTATGAATAGGCTCCTGACCTAGTATCCAACAATATTTTTGGAATGTTTTTTAAGTCAACCATTTTGACATTGTGAAGAATAAACTATTTGTAGTACTTCCTTTCTTTCATGCTTGATTATGCCTGTATTGTCTCTTTAGCCCAAGCTTGTCAATCTGATCGATTAATTAGTGCGACTGTAACACTGAACAAGCAACAGCTTGTGCCCAATGCCTCAACTTTTCCTTTACTTGTTGAGGATCATCACCTATACATATATTATCAACATCAAATTTACTAGGAACCAATTAACATATTAATATGAAATAATAAAAATATCAATTTTGTCGAATTTGTTATTGAAATATATAGGGGTGGATCAGAAGCCTTGCGATTACATGTCGCACATGACGCAACTATCCATCCGAACTTGTAACTGGACGATTGATGATTTTTAACTTAAAATTAAAATTATGTCCATGTATGAACTACTTATTGGTGTTTAATCTATACCTCAATCGGTACAAGAGGATCCAATATGATCCAGAGGTATATGAATGATAAAAATGCATTTCAATATCGTTTTATAAACTAACACTAGCTAGCTATACCGACATGCATGTTTTACTATATATTGAAAATTCTGCTGTTTAAAACAAGCATTTTTAAAAAAGCAGAACCATTAGAGTTAGTGCGGTGAATTCGCGAGAAATATTATTCAGCGTAATTAAGCATTTTTTTAAAATATTTTATAGTGTGGTAGATTTTTAATTTAAAAAAAAAGCAATTTTAAAAACAGAAAGCAAAAAACATGTTGTTTATAAGGTCAGGCTAAACCACGGATTCTAGATCTTCATGAATCATTATTCCCCGATTCGGTCCCTAGGGTTCCCAATGATGTTGACCTGTCTCCAAGATATGGAGAAGATGATGAATTAGCATCTGAACCATGGCTGCCAGGTGTTGAGACCGGACTGGATGGAGATGAATAGAATTGACGGTTAACTGCAAAATAAAGGTCCAAAGCAGGCAATGTGTTGCATAACTTTTGTCCCTCTTCTTCCTTGAAACCAAAACCAAGCTCTATAGAACCTTTGAGCTCATTCATATCTTCATCGGTCACATCCTCACTCTTGTTCCTCTCTTTTTGGAACATCCGACGACGTCGTTTCTCCCATGCAACATCTCGAGGTGTCTCCAACATAGATAATTGTTTTAGCAATTTCTTTTTCCCCGGGTTTCTCGAAAATGGAGGTGCGTACTCTTTTGTTTCAGACTCAAGCAATGAGGATGTTGGGAGCGATGATGACGACGACGATGCATACCTTGAAATCGCTCTTGTTTCCTCCATCTTATAGAAATCTTGAGAAACTTAATAAATGTGATGAATTTGAGGGGCAATTATTGAGATGGTTTTAGTCAATCTCGAATTAAAGCTTCTGACAATTATTGATCTTTTCTTGATCAATATTATTTGTGTCGTTGTCTTGGTGACACAAAAACAATTAATGGATGGCCGTGGCGGAACAAAATAGACCGCCTCGGCCGACCACCGGGAGGAAGTGAACAAAAAGTGGGCACATAGATAAAAGGGTTGTGGTGGTCAAGGAAAATTGTTCCTAAAATAGTTTGAAGGAACAACACCAACTCGATCAACCAGATCTGCCACCATTGTTTAAGAATGATGTAATAACAAATGGGAGAAATATAGAGGAAGGCCTAAATTTTCGGCTCTCTCTTCATTCCACCATACATTCCTATTGTTAGGCAACATAAATTACAACTATAGAGTATAATTTACAAGGCTTGCTATTTTACGTGCATAAACGTGGCCATGCCTTAATACATTAATGCATGATTAAATATATCTAAATAAAGTATTATTCCAAATACATTTTTACATGTAATGGAAAGAAGAATTTTTATTATTTATGATAGGGGTATAAAATAAAATCCACGGAAAAATTCCTTAGTGTACAGGTTTTATCAAATCGAAGAGGTTCGATTGTCCAAACTATGAGTCCCTAAGCCGCTTCTCATAACGATCAATTTAGGATATCTCTCATTCAAGGACCTGTATCTTGGTTTCAATTTTGATTCGACTCTCGGTTTCTACCACTTGATTTGATTTGAACTGACTGATTTGACTCGATAGCGCTGAGCCGACTCGAGCCGAGCTCGACTCTGATTTGATTTTGATGTGCCTCCCAAGAAGCCGGATGTATGTCCTAGCCCTCGATGTACTTCGACAATCTTCCTGACTCGATACGTGTCCGAGCCGGGGAGCCTTGGGCAGCTGCATCTCCATGTCGTTGTACGGACTTGATTTTGGGTCTTAGACTCGATCTCCTCCCAGTCTACTTCAAACTTTGATGGAGTTAATGCAAACGCTTGCGCTGACTTACTGACTCCACCGCGGGACTTCGAAAGATAAGCTACATCCCTCTCAAATGTGGGACTCTTTGATTCTATTTCATCTTCCTCGGCATGGACTTAGTGCCTCGACATGACACTCCATTCGATAGGACTCCGAGCCTCGATCCGTATTTCGAAAGCGAGCAGCAAGAAAGTCATCAAGCAACATCGCTTCGCCCGCATTCACAACGGCCTTAGCTACTGTCACTTTTAGGGACTTCAGGATAATACCCACGCTGACTTAGCGATTTGGCCTCACTGACTTAGCGAGATTTAGCCTCCTCACTGGGACTTTAGTGAGATCTGGCCATACACTTGGGACTTAGTGAGATTTGGCCTCACTTTATTTAAGCTTAACAAGTTACGCCACTTCTAGCCTTTTGACTACAATTTTGAAGAGCCTTTATTGATGAAGGGACTTCGGTGATATGACCTACGCTGGGACTTAGAAAGCGAGATTTTGGCCTCACTGGGACTTAGTGTGAGATTTGGCCTCACTTTTATTTAAGCTAACAAGCTATTACTTCTAGCTTGACTAAGGCCTAGTACTACCGTAGAAATGATGATCAAGAGGAAGGAACGTTAAACTAGACAGGGCCTTGAAGCAGTCATTGCTTCCCGCCTAACCCAGCTTATGGACCTAATGCTCACACTTATTCATATATTCTGGATTTAATCAACCCCGAAATTTATCGTGTGTGTTCATCCAAGCTTTACGAATATTCAAGCCGTTTCGAATCTACGCCAAATTCTCATCGATTTTGCTTACTTGAAGGATTATTATTGCATTTTGTGCAATAATTCTTGATTTCAAAGCGCGCCTGCTGGCCACTCCTGCTTCACCACCGTGGCGCTTCTCGCCGGTGGTCTTCAAAGATTTAATCTAGAAATTTCAGAGGGCGTTTCTCCTCAGATTTTCTCGTGGGTTTTCGATTTTTTGCTCATTCACTTCCTCGGGTCAAATGAGAGGGGGTATTTATAGGATTCTCGAGCCTCACCGCCGCTTTCCGGACAAGCCGGTTTGATTTCAGTGGATCATGATCTCGACCGTTGAATTTCGAGAGCATCCTGACCATCTGAGATAATTTGGAATTACTTGATGACCAAGTAACCCTTTTGGGTGCCTATTTTGAGGTGAACAAAGGTTCCGGATTCTTTTTCTAGGTCAAACATATTTTCATATTGATCCCGGACCTTTTAGACCCTTGATTTTGCACAACGCGATTTCCGAAGGCCGACATCCACATAATCCTCAGGAGTCTTGATTTGCACCACAAAACTTCAAGTGGAGTCTTCATTTTAAATCCCGTGGTTTATAGAGTCTTCATTTTGAGCCACGTGTTCTTTCTTGAAATCTCCGTTAAATTTTACTTTTTAATCAATAAAATTACGGTTTTTGAGCCCTAATTTATATGACATTTAACGCGAGGCTATTTTCTTGGAAATCCTATTTCTCGAGTTTAAACTTGTGGTTAATTAATTAGAGAAACCCCTCATTCTTTGACTCGACAACCTGTGGGGCTTGATTTACGGGAACCCTCGCTCGGTCCGCTGGTTTGATTTGAATTTTTTGTGGTTTAACTGGAACCCTAATCACCACTTGACATTTTTTAGCTGTCCGCCCTAATTAAGTTGATTAATTCTTCTTAATCAATTTAATTATTTTCGGATAAATTTCGTTCATGATTTAACTCCGTGTACATATGGAGTAGGTGTCGGGTTCGACCCAGACAATGTCCAACACGTGTTGAGTTTTTTATAGGTCATTATTTTCAAAGACGTGCTTCTCCTTTTATGCGCATGGCATCCAGCCTCTTATCCGACTTCAAGCACAATTGGATATTGAGCCCGCTTTTCTCGATGTGAATTTGGTACACATCTTGGTCCTGGTTAACACTTCTCCCTCTCGTAGCAGGTCCGTAGCTCGCGGATTAACCGTATTTTGGACTTACCGCATTTCGTGATTTAAGGCTTCAAGTCCTTACCATCATCCATGTCATTCAAAAATTTTGGAAGGATGAGCAACTTGTTTTACAGTTGGATATTCTATGGATCACGTGATCACACTCTCTGGTCAACTCCCGGTCATCAAGGACTCAGAAAGTTGACTTTATTAGGATTTGTCAGTGACATGAATTTGTATGTCACGATTCTACTACGTGCCTTCGGTCTTAGGATCGACTCGACGAAGACTTAATTCTATGGGATTTAATTAACACAATATAGGATCCCATTTAATTTCATTTTGCTGTAGAATTAAATTTCGAGGGTTTTGTATTAATCCTTGAATTTAGTAACCCATTAATTCCTCGGGACAAGAGGATTTCATGTTAACCCGAATTTACGTGTACGTCAAGTGATCCGCTTTTAATTCCCTCGAATCCGCAGTAGGATTTAATGAGATTTTATTTGTTGGGCTCTTGATGTTAACATGAATTTATTACATGTTAAGATCCTCTAATTCTATCCATGAGGATTTAATGAGAATTAATTTTCGAAAGTTTTCACTACTAACATATTACGCCATATGTTGCTGTTTGTGATTTATGGCATTTATATTAACCGAACCTCGTGGATTTAACGTGAATTAATATTTGCACCTTTAACATGACCATAGAGTAAAGAATATTTAAAATAATTAATCTTAGCCCTCGCGGTTTCGTAATTAATTATTTGATTTTAGAGTTTAATTTAAAATTAAACTCTATTTTTTGCCATTTTTCGGGTCGGTATAGGTTTATTTGATTAACAAATAAATATTTGGGATAAATTTTCACGTGAAAATTTTTGGCCATCCCATGTATATACTTTTGTTTTTGAATTTTTCGAACCACTCGTAAGCAGATTTCGACATTTTCCGAACATGAAATTTTACTTCGTCTCGCCAAGAACTACGATCGGGCTTTTAGGGCCTCGGGTCCACTAGGCTTTATCTATTTAAGCATATGATGAAACACAAAAATCAAATTTTCATCATGTTTCTTCCCCCTAGACCGCACGGCTTCAGGTACGCTGGGTTATTTTTTTCTTTGATTTTTTGTCTTTTTCCTCGCACAACTTGGATACACTTTGGATGTTTTTATATGAATAAGTCACTCATATTAACATCTCTCTGCCATGTTCTTGCAAGATTTAAGCCGAGAATTTACATCAAAGTCCACAACTTCAAGAATATCATGGATTTTACCAATAAAGTTAGTAACTTTCTCATACTTTAATTTCTTGATTGTGTGCTTGTTGTTGTGTTTTTAATCACCAATTGCTTCAAGGTACTAGTCTTGATGATAAAAATCTGATTTTTACCCGCCGAATTTAAAAATATAAAATAATTTCGCAGAAACCGCATTTGCTCAAAAAAATGAAGATCAGAATTTCATAACTTCCGTGATCACTTATCTTTATTTCTGTAAAGCTTGTTAAGTAGACGGTCGCTTTTGATATAGGTAGAAGATCTTCCAGCTTTGTTCTGGAAGTCGGTGATACGAGTCCTCAAGTTTCCGAATTTCGAGGGTTCGACTCGATTAATCACTGCAACTTTGGGGAATTGTTTCTCCTAGCTCAGAACTCCGATTGGGATTATTCAAATTTTTACGTGTTCGTCTCTGAGTCTAGTTTGTGCTCATTTGTTCCTAGAATTTTCTCGACAGTTTAAGCCTTCTGTTTTGCTAATGAACATGCTGGTTTTGGCCCATTGTTTGCTTTTCTCGGCTTTTGATTTGGCTTTTGCAAGGACTCATGTACTCTCAGATTCATGTAGCATGGTTGGAACTTGTGATGGTGAATGGACTTTTAGGAACGCTCTTCCCCTCTTTCTCGCTTACTTGCCATTTTTCTTTGCTTTTATGAAGTTGAAGCTTACGACTTAGGATGCTGAAAGTATGTGCCTTATCATCCTTCGCTGATGCTTTACTTGCCTTTGGTCATAGCTCGCTTTAGGTAGGCAGATGCATATCCCTATACTGGCCTCCCTTTCTGGGTCCGATTAAATCAGAGTTTTAGTGGTATTGCTGGTAAGCAGTAACGCTCTCTCGCCTTCGATCTTGACCATTTGCTTTTGGAATTGCTCTATTTTGGTTTTTCACTGCCTCACGAATTTCAAGTGGATCGCAGTGCTAAAAAGCGGAACGCTCCTCATCTTGCTTTCCAACCTTCTTCTTGGTGTTCGCTGACTCTCAAATTTTTCTTGATTTGATTCATGAAAGAAGAACTCATGAGTCGGGACGGCCGCCATCTCCTACTGCTACTCTGGCCATGACGCTGATGCTTTCTCACGAGCGAGGGATTGGGCCGCCTTTTAAGACTACATAGTCTTTGGGATTTGGCGCTGGGCGTATAATGCATCACATTGTGAATCGCATCTTTATGGCTTCGATTTATCTTTACTTGCTTCATATGTGATGTTTTCTCGCTTTTAGTGCTCATCACACTTTTGGTTTGCCGCGTTTTGTTTCTCTTGTCTTCATAAATATTTTGAAACTGCAGAATTTGACGAAGCCATGACTAGTTTCTGTGGCCTCCCTAATTTGCCTACGCATTTTCGAGGATCGCCCTCGCGATCAAGTCAAACGTGAAGTTCATTTCAGCGGATAGTTTTACTTTTTTATCCATGAAGCGTAATACCTTGGCATTCGCCAGCGCACTGATACATGTTTGGCGTGCTCCCCTCGAGGCTATCACAAGCCTTGCTTTCACTTTTATCTCGACTTCTTCATGCCTTACGCTTTCCATATTTTGCATTTATCTCCCCAAGCATCATGACTTCCAATCCTTGACTCCTCGTCCCCTATATCCATGGGTTTTGCAGCGTTTCCTTGTATATGGTCCTGAGTTGCAATCTAGGAGCCTTTTACCGCGTAGTCCCATCTGAGATCAGATCTCCACCTCAAAAGCTTTCTTTAATGCCTTTTTAACTCTCGAGGGCTACTTTGCCGCGTAGTTTACGCAATACCATGCCGAATCGATAATCTGGCCAAGGGCTTCAACAAATTGCTCTTAAGATCGATAGCCCTACTTATCAATTTGATAGATCAGATTCCCTTAAGTGGTTCTTCTAAGCTCATAGATGTCATGATACTGCCTCGACCTCAGCCTTTTATGGCCGACATATTCCTCACCGGGCTCAGTTGTACTAAGTAGTCAAGATACTTTATTCATATGGATATTCAGACGCTGAATATCCGTGAGGCCTCGAGTAGCGCGTTTTAGGTAAAAAGAGGATCTCAAATTTCAATGAGAGGATGTATTTCTCTTCTCTTAAAACTAGACAACTCTATAGGAATCTTCCGATGTATCATTGTGTCGAACTCCTAAATAACCCTGCCATGCTTTAAAAAAAAAATGTGTTATATATCGTTGGTGGTAAAGACTCCGTGGAAATAGTATAAATATTTCGAATAAAATCGATATATACCGAGACTAGTATTAATTGAGAAACATTTTATTTCACTAGTAATACATATTTAGAATAGTTTTCATAAGAATTTGATTACAAAAAAGCGGTGAAATAAACCGCATACTAAATCTGGGACCTAAAATTCTCTATAAGGTTAAACTTCAGCACAAATATCTTCATGACCTTATCTTCTTCTCCATTTGGCCGAAATCCATCATCCCTCCATCATCAAATTTTTTATCTCCATTTTCCTTCTCTTCCTTTGTTGCTTAAGGACTAAATCGATTGCTTATCTTCCCTCATCATCTTCTTTACAAACTAAGGTAACAAAGTTGAAGCTTTGTTATATTTTTTGCTAAGGAGAGTCGAAGTTTGGCTTGACTTTGTCGATTTGTATCATCTAAGCTTGGATTACGTGGGTTGCTGATTATAATCGATTTTTGGGGATGAAATGTGCTGATTGTAAGTTAGTTGACTTTTAGTTTGACTTTTCCAAACCTCCTAGTTGTAAAAGTATGTTATCGGGCTTTAATATAGTTATTTGGAGTATAAGTTTTGATTTGTATGTCGCAAGAAAATACGTCATTTAAGTCGTAAGAAAGCAAGTAGTATTTTGGGTTTCTTTGGAATTTAGGTTGTTAAAAATGGATAAATTAGTTCGGGAAGTTGATTTTTGGGTCGACTCAAAAATTTGTTAGAGCTGCGAGCGACGGGAACGGGACAATATCGAACGGAGTGCGACGCGACATGAAATTGTTGTTTTATTTGTCAATTGCCACGCTTAGTAATCCTAGAAAGTGCCAAAAGCTTGAACTAAATGAAAGGCGTTAACTTTGAAAAATTTAAGCCGCGTAGTCATAAGTACCTCTAAGTTTCTTATACGGTTAAAACGGCAAGTAGTTAGCAATTGTAGTTTTCGCTGCTTGTGATCAGCGTGAGCCGCTGGGAAAAGGCACTTGATTAATTAAAGTAGCGCTATTTATCATAGTCAAGGTGAGTAATTATTCACGTATAGATTAATCTACTAAATTAATATATATATGTATGTACATTTTATGTCGAGCATGGTTGAATATGAATTACCATTGAAAGTATGGATTGTATGTTTTTGCGAAGACAGTATGCTTGAGCGGTTGAGTCGCATTAGATAAGTCGATTTCCCAGTCGCTTTTGGTCATTTTGACGTTAGGTCTTTTAAGTTGATCGAGTCAAGCGCAGAATAGTCAGATATGAGTTGACGATGCATGGCTGAAGCTATTATCCGGTATTTGCCTTATACCTCGGTATAAGCTGCAGGTTTTTTTGCTCGCACTTCGCTACTGGGTAGTCAGCTGCTAGCTTATGCTCCATCGCATAAGTTTCTCCCCTCGGCAGTCGAGTTGATTATATTCGCATTCGTTGTAGAACCGATTTATAGCTGATCGAGCGCTTAAAGCGAGGTTGAATGTGCCGAAAGGATTAAGCTATTTAGTCGCGGTTCGAATGTCGAGTCAGACGAAATTTTGTAGTCATGGATTCGAGTAGTACCAGCGTTGTTGGCGTAGCTGTGGAGTCGGGATGGTCTACTAGGTTACCGTGATGCCTTATGGGCGTCAAGTTGATACAAAGAGATTACAGACTATTTGGGTATTATTGTCAATGATTTCGAAATGTATGATTATCATTTTATTGTCCTTATCGTAATGTTTATGTTAGCCGATTTAGCCTATAAATTTATGCATATTGATAATGAATTCACTAATGACTTATTTATTACGGCCTTACGTCAGACAAAACATTCGTAATACTCATTTATCCTATGCACTAATTATTCTAATTACACCAAGCTTAGATGGGGTTAATTTCCACTCTCGAGATAAAGATTCACTAAGCTTTCTCAGCCCACCTCTTTCGCTTATCATGGATTTTTATTTGTGCCGTGCCGATGCAGCGCGCTACATCGCTTTCGGCCCATTCCGGAAAGTGATCGCCTTAGAGCCTAAATACTGAAAGGGAAGTGCGATCCTCACATTTCAGGTTGCTTTTTATCGTAGTTCGGATTCCATTATTTGTTGTTATTTCCGATTTTATCGAAATAGACATTGACATTCGTACATCGCTTCCATTGTTGTATATAGGTCAGTCTTTTAAAACCGTTTCTTTCTGGGATGTATCTTGTTTTATTGGTTTATTTCGACAGCGTGTCTTTTAAAGTCGGTACTATCCATCGATTTGGGGCGACTGCGTCAAGGATTCGATGATTCTAACTCTCGTGGCGGCCGACCTGAAGTGGTCAGTCTCAAAAACTATAGAATTCTAAGCTTTGGTAGATAATGTCGATGGAAAAGTTAAGCTTTGTCTCCTCACTTATTCTGTCTCATTTCCTCATGGAGTAGTAAGAGACTCCGTTCTTTCAGCTCATCTATAGATACGTCATTTATCTTCTAGCGCTACCAATGTAATGCGGGTTAAAGCAATGTTGTTTTGTCTCTATGCGCCCAAAGTTCAAAAGTTTTAGCTTTATATTCTTGAACCTAGTCCGGTAATCAAGGAGCTTTAGTAAAGATAAATCCTTTCTCTCTGCGGATCAGAATCTCCATCTCAGAGCCTCGACAACAGAAGACATGGTCAAGCTGATGTAGACCTACGCCAAATTGCGGCTAGATCGGTCGAGACATCCGCCTACTTGTTCATCTTAGTCCTCGGAGTCTAGACACGCTGTCGCTGGAAGTAGAGATTCTGCTTTCCCTTACTTTTCGGCCAGCAATTTCTAATGTACCGATCTCTTCTTTCTCAGTATGGTTTTATGCCACTTGGAAGAACTCCCCTTCTCGATTGTTGTTTTATTGCTACTTTCATTCTTTGTTGCGTTGGGCTTCGATTTAATCCAACTCCCTCTAGACAAATACGCATCGTTGTTTTAGTTTATGGTCGCACTTGGTACGCATTTCAAGCTACCTACATACCTAATGTATCGTCCTCATGGATCAAGCCAAACGAAGTTCAGGAGGTCGGGAGGTTTAACTCAGACAAGGAGCGTAGTGGGCGCTTTATCCTCATGCTCAAGAGCTCTTTGAGTGCGCTTTTAGGGTATTTGAACCTCGAGTTTCGATTGTTTGCAGCATCTTACCTTGTTACGATGTGACTTCTTGTTTCTTTCGAGCCTCAATCCGCCAACAAATTTCGCTTAATACGTGGGGTATTGTTGACTTACATACTTAGGCATTAGCCTTCGAGGCGAGCATTCGTTCCACAATGTCTGTTCGTGGATGTATTTATGTATGGGATCGTTCCCATGCCACTTGAAGAACTCGTCCAAAATGCTATTTGGTTCGCCCCAAATTAAATAGAAGCTCCATAAGGTTTGCTTTTATAAGGCTGATCCCTAGTTCCTCTAATTTCTGGGAGGCATTTGCACTCGTGGTTCCTAGGTTCGCATGTCGACGCTCTATCTCTTCATTCTTTCTCACCGAGTATGAACAGAAGATGGACATGAATTTAGCCTTCATTAGTGTCCGCGACGTAGACCTTTGCTTGCCTATCAAGCAAGGCGGTACCTGCCCTGCATGCCTTCAAGCCTCGAAGCTTCGAGTCTCGCAGTGTTGTTGTTGGATCTTCATACTCAAGTGTTTCTCCATGAGGCAATAGGCGCCCACAAATGGCTTGCTCGTGGATGTATCCGTATGTCTGGTCGCCTTTAGTTTCTTCGAGAACTCGGCAGGACGCTTCGGGCCGGGTAGCCAAGGTGAGTATTTCATATACGGTCAACCGCACATATCGCTGATCTCGAAGTCTTCATTTCCTCTAAGGAGTATCCATACTGAGGTGGTGTCTTTGAATTCACGTTTCACATGTCCCTGCTGCCTTTTCTTACCGATATACACGGGAGGCCTGTCAGCAACCTCTTCTTCTATCATTTCAAGGATGCTTCCCGCAATGGAGGGTAAATTTTCCGCGTGTATTCATCTTGTTCCCATGTCGACGCATAAAAGCAGCTTCCCTTTGGTGCTTCCTTCTTGAGCTTTGAGGTTGGCTTTCTCCCAACTGGGTCACATGCTGCATTCCTTTCAATCACATTTGCTCCCCCAACCTTAGAAGCACCGACTTCCTCTTCCTATATTTGATCTCAGGAGCCTTTTCATCAACCTCCACTATGTAGTGGTTCGTCACCCTCTTCATTAGGACACAAAGTCAGCGGTTTTCTTGGGCGTATATCCTAACCCTGCCGTCGAAGCTCTCGATGCACCATCCTCTCTCTCGCTTTTATCATCTTCTGGGTGTCATTCAACCCATATGCTTGGCCGTCAGTAACTTCGGGTGGTAGTTGTCCCATGGCATTGTCTTTGATAGGATCGTTCCCTGCCTTTAGTAGAGGTTAAGCTTTTGTAATTCATGCTTCCATGTTCTATCTTCGGGTCCTTCTTTAGTTGCCGAAACCTTTGCGGCAACGCTTACCACCTTTTCGGCCGAGCGTAGGGTAGGGTCGCCTTCGAATGCTTGAATTAGATCTTACTTACTTCTTCTAATGGTGAGGTAGTTACTGAGGCGAGGGAATGCCCGAGGCCGCCCGCCTTCACGCCGGGGTTTACTCCTCTTCGTGTATTTGGCATCAACAGCAGGATTCTTCGATCATGTAATGATTCTCATCCGCATTCACCGGCTTTCTCCATCCCATCCTCGCAATACTGCATTGGCAGGAAAAGTGCAGGAACAACATTATCAGCCGCTAATCCGTATTCTAGTAAGACGTCAGTGACGTAACCTCGCATCTATCAGCATGGAACCAAGATATGGTTTCCAACTCCCCTATCACTGCGCACTTACTTTTCCCAGGTTCGGCTCTCGCCTTGGTTAAAGCCTTGAATTTGCACGCGGACTACTCTAAGTCTTCTCTGACATGCCTAGCCTCAATTTCGAGCGGGAAGGATGTTTACATACGATCCTCTCCATCCCACCAAAGATTCTCGCTTATCCGCCGACTTTCGCTTGTTTAGCCCGACACAAGGAGAGATTTATTATGATCACCCCTTTTCTTGCAAGTTATCATCAAGAATATGACGAAAGTCTAGAGACTCATTGCAAGCCACCCTTGGGCTTCCTAAAGAATAGCCTTCGCCGATTTGACACATACGCTGCATACTTCATAGTCTTCATCATCCCGAGTAGTCAGCCCATGCTTTCCCCGATAGGCTTGTTCTCCCAAAACCTCTGGCACCTCGACCTCAAATGGGTCGGACGACGCGTAGTGGTTATGCTGTCAAAGTGAGACTACTATCCTCCAAGGTAATTGCCCCATTTCTTGCAAGATCCATCACTCACTCTTTGAATATGAAGCATTTTTCTATGGGATGCCCTAGTATCCTATGATACTTGCAAAATTTAGGCCCCCATGCTTCTCGATCTGGCCTCCCCTCCGTCTCTCTCTCGATTCTAGGAGTTCTATGCAGCTTTGTTGTCACTTGTCAAACATCAGCAGTGGATGCTCTAATTAAGGAAGTGGGGTATTCTTTTCTCCTCGTGATTTCCTTGAGTGCCTGCCTCCTAAGGCCGAGCCCGCCCTCACTCTTCTGCTCTCGCGTAACTTAATAAGTTTTAGTTACTTCTTTCTTTCGAAGTTTGGAGTTCTTTCTTGGCCTCCTCGGGGATCGCATCAGTCTTCAATAAGAGGTCAAGTAGGGCAGAGGACACGTGTCCTTTTATTTGCAAAGAATGCTTGCATCCATATCATGTGCCCTCGTCGCGCCTACTCGAATGTCTTTGGGAAGTATTCCTGTACGATGTATCAGAAATCCCATTGCATTCCTTGGATGCACATGCCGATAGTCATTTACTCGGTAGTCTATCTTTGCATTTTAGGTTCAAGTACCTCCACCTGGATTAAGTCTCGTGACCGGCCCCTCTTTTCTTTTGCTTGGTCGCAGCTTAATTTCCATCATGCCAATCGTTTCTTTGGTATCAAGGTTGCCGAGGAATTCGCTTTCCACCGAGCCCAACCTGCCTATGAAGCGTAGGCCCAAGTCAAGATATCACCAACGCAGTTCCCTTTCTGGTGGTTTTTTTACGAACTATTTGACAATTTCATCCCCTTCTACCCCAAAGATTATTGCAATGCCTCAACAAAGTGGGCTACATGTTGAAAGCCTGGGATTCCCGCCCACGGTTGTCGAACTCAGCGGCCGATACCTAAGCATTTTCACCGTCTATACGGGAGTATAGTGCTGACAGAGTGTATTTAAGTCACTCCGCGATCTTCATGACCTTTTTATTGCCTCCAAAGATATACTCCTTTAGTCGCTTCCGCCGAATCATCCCATCCGGGCCGGTATGATGAGCTTTCTATCAGAGACCTTTCGGTTAAAACATCGCTGACGACCCTCGAGGCATAGCGGTAGGAATGGGATGGATCATTCCCATCTCCCATTTTAGAGATCGTAGCGCCTCTTTTGTTTTAAAAATGTCGCTTTAGTCGCCTTCGCTTCGTTTCCCGATCACCATCTTCTTCGATATCCGAGCTCATTCAATCTGCAAAGATACGTACTCATCCCCGGGGGTAGCCATTTGTTCTTCCAAGGAGGCCAGTCATCACGACACAGCGCTGTGAGGTACGCAGTAGACAGTTGAACGGCCCGCACTCCCATCACAGATCCCTCATCGTGGGAACTACGGCCGAGCCTGTTCATCCACCGGTCCCTGAGGCAGCCCTCACCGGCATCAAGCCGGGTCGCTTCTTCTGTCATAACTTGATCTCAAGCTTCTGCAGCTCCCCGGCAATACGCTAGCCAAAAGAGACTTCAAGAGTATTCTTTGAGGAAACATCTCTGACCGGGTCTATGTATTTGACGGATCGTTTTGTTTTAGTATTTAACACTCTTCTCCTCAGAAGAGCCTTTAATACACACGGAGAAGAGCCGATAGTTCTCTTGGAAACATCTAAGTTGATGTTAATCTACGAAGGATAGTAGATAGTCCTACCAAAGCAAGTATCATTGCATCGTAATGCAAACAATAATTTTATTATTTATTTATAGTGGATACAAAATAAAACTCATTGTAGAAAAAATTCTCAACGCATGTGTTATATCAAATCGAAGCAGGAAACATATTGCCGTGGAGTTTTGGAAGCCTAAACAACAAAAGAAGCAATGGGCGACAAGGCCACCGAGGAATCTTCTCAACAATACCCAGGATTCCCCAACTTTTAATGTTTGCCGGAAGACTCAAGAAATTATGGGCGATACACCCGGCTTCACTTACTAGTGGATTTCAAGTAATCAAAGTCCGGCTCATACACCGGCTCAGGAGACTCTAGCACCAAAGTAATGACGATCGGTATCGCTTCGGGAAGAAAGCAGATGGCTCAGACCGATGTGATGGTAGAAAACTTGCTGCAAAAAAATACAACTCCAAATGACTTTATCGCCAAATGTCGAAAGATACCGACCAAGAAGATAGAGCAAAGAAAGTACTGTCGTTTAAAACAAAAAGTGCAGATGCCTATGACTCCTCAAATGGGCGGGCTGGACGCCCCATTTCATACAGGCCTCAAAGTTCATCACACGGACCAACAAGGATGCCAAGATGACGTGGATGAAAGACAAGAGGAAATCTAAGAGGAATTCATCAATCATTTCTTCAAGACGTAAGAGGACAAGCACATTTAATGAGCCAAGTTTCGGCTACCAAGCAAAGAAAACAAGAGCCGCCATGCACTCCATCAACCGATGGAAAAGTCTCGAACTTGAAATGCAAAGATAGACTCCTCAAAGTCATCGCCCATCAACATGTGATTCAAGGTACGCATCGGGGACCTCGCGCATATTATGCAAGCTACTACTCCAAAACTTTCGCTAACTAAAGAACAAGAGCTCATAATATAGAGCCAAGATCACGCAAATAAAGTGGACCATACCTCTACCCCGCAGCCTCTTACTGGTTACAATACGATCCAAGTGAAGCCAAAGGATGCTTCCAAGACTAAAACAAAGAAGTTACTATATACATTACTAAACAACCAAGTTCTCATTTAGAACTTCACAGTAGGAGGACTTGGGACCCTAGAAAGAAAGTTAACTGCCTCACACTTAAAGAAATGCAAGAGAAGGACTATCCCTTCCTTGAATCGACAGCCCCTCAATGTTTGATTTAGTTATCGAAGCAAAGTTCATAGAACTCCCAAAGTCAAAGCAGACCGAGGAGGCAAATCGGGGGCTACTCTGAGCCTAATCCTACAAGTATCATAGGATACTAGCATCACATTAAAAAATGCTTCATATTCAACCCAGAGCGAGCGATGGACAGTCCTCAAAAGTATGAGGGAGAATAACCTCGAAGAAGACAAAGTCTCTTCCAACCACACATAACCCTCACCATCGCCCAGCCCTTAATCGGTGTCAAAGTACTGGGCCGACTTTGGGAAAGCAGCCTATCCCTGTGAGTACGGGTTGTATTCACTTCCTGACGATGGTTAATTTCACGGGCGATTACCATGTATGTGTCGGTTGACTTAAAAACTCAACTACCGCAAGCATTATGTACTTAAGACTGGCTTCAAGAAGTCTCCGTGACTTCGTCATCACATTTATCGTGATGGAGATCTACCACAAGCAGTTAATGTACTCATAATAAAAACCACTTCTATGTGTCGTTTCATGTAAACGAAAGTTCTAATAAGAAAAATGTTGGTATATGAACGATTAGTTGTAAATATCCTACCACCTTACATTAAAGTTGACGGGCATCTCCACCGCTAATTTCATAAATAAATTCCTTCCAAGATCATAATACAAGGCTTTAAATCCAAGAGGGGGAGCAAACACTGAGAAAGTAAGTATGATCATATAGAACGGAAACCAATAACCTTGTTCCACATGCAATAGATGCCAACGTCACATAAAACCCCTACTAGGAAGACCAGATCCACAACAAGAATGCTTTGTCTCTTACCTGCCTCAATTGTTTGAAATATCGCAAAACGGATGGAGAAACAATCAAAGCTGCATTTTATTAACCATTCTGGTGTTAGAAGAACTCACTTTGTTGATGCCAAGTATTACAAGAAAAAGGGCAAATCCAGGCAGGAGGAAAGGCCAAAGGCGCCCCAGGCACCTCCATCGCCTCAAGCAACTACCTCAAATTTTACAAGAAGTGTGAGGAAAGACGCAATTCAAGCATCTGAACGCCGACTCTACCTCTCACTCAACCCGAAAGGTGCTTAATTTACACCCCCCGAAAGGTTTTGGTGACAATCTATAGATTTGACCCAAAATAATGCATGGAACCACGGGTTCGGGAAAAGCTTACGAATTCTCCTTCTAAAGGCTACCATGATCCTATTAAGTGACAAAGTCACGACCACTTCGAGTCACTAAGAATAAAATACACGTGGGTTAAATGATAACCAAAACACGACGAGCGTAAAGGACGGGGTCTATCAAGAACTCAACCACACGGTTGGAATATACATCAAAACCACTACGACATGCGTTCTAATCACAGGGTAACAACCCACCACGCAGCGTATCGAGAAAGAGCACCCCGCAAACAAAATACATACGAGTGGACGCACCCTCAATATTCTTTACGCTGGGAGTACCCCAACTCCTAAAAACAAAATCAAAAGAAAATCATTCTTCCTAAGATCGGGGCAAAAGCATAAGGCAACAACCCAACTCAAGAGATCCGCTTCTCGGCTGCATTGGGAGACGACCTTCCGTACCCTACGGAGGAACCGCCAGAGGGAAGAGTGGTACCCCTACCATATGTTTCAATATAGAAGAACAAAGCATTTAAAGCACGCCGGATGTGGTACTCTTCCTACCAAGAACCTCATCCTCGAGCTAATGCAAAGTTCATACAGACTTTGCTATGCTTATCAAGAAAGAAGGACGAAGAGAGCTGACTCAATATACTTATTCCTCGGGACACAAGCCTGTGACGCTGGCCTGCTCCTCTCAAGCAATCTGTAGAACTGTGGGTCTAACGCTTATGTCTATACAAAATCAGCACTACTCTTACCTTCGGGACAAACTAAGTATTATTCTAGACGAAGTTTTTCAAGCTATGATCTAATTCCCATATACAAGTACGTCTTTAGTAGATGCTCTCCTCGAACGAATGTCCGCCTCTCGCGCTAATCGCCTAACTAATGCAAGTCAAATTCATATCTTCATGAAAGTAGAGTTGCAGCCTGGGTGTAGACTCTCAACTCCTCGACAAGAGACTATCGTAACAAGCTCGAGATGTATATATGGGGCCGAAACCCGAAAGCACCCAACACATTTAAACTAACGCAGGAACGCCCCGAAAGCAGTGAGGACAACCGCCTAACCCCTCCCCCCGAAAGACGAGGATAAACTTCCTCTAATTCACGCCTCGATACGAAAGCATAAACTATCGCCCCCACCTCCTCGAATATATAAATTGTTCATCTCTGACGAGGATCTAATCATCCAACCTCGGCCGAAGACGAGGATAAATCGCCCACCACGCCTCGTAGCTTAAACTATCGCCCCCACCTCGAATCCAGAGTATAGCCTTCACCTCCCGGATTTAAGATTCAATCATCCACCCTCCTAAGCAATGCAGGATAAACCTGCCCAACCCCTCCTCGATATGAGATAAGCCGGTCGTAACTCCACCGAACTATGTTCGCTTCGATCCCTCAGTGGGACGACCTGGTGTACGAGGCTGACATGTATCGCTAATGTACCGCAACCTAAACAACATCCATGTTGCGCTGGCCAAAAGTTTGGCGCTAAAAAGACAGCTGCCACAAGAAGATGAACAAACACGCTGGATGCTCAACCAACCGGCTGACATGGCACAAGTCTACATCAGTCAAAGAACCTCAAGACTACGCCCGGCCGAGGCCCCCGGGGTGAATCTGCCAGCAATCACAAGAAAAGGCATGCTTACTAAAGCTCCGCGTAGATTGCAAATCTCTCGACTGTGCTCCAAGAACACGATAAACTCAACCCGGGAAGGATGCAACAAAATGTTGTAGTTTCAGAGCTTCATCGAGCATGCGCAAAAAATCATCGATCGCTTCAAAAAATCAAAGGAATCTAATACGAGAGTTATCTAATTTAGCCTCTACTCATGAAGACTCCGAAAATCCAGCTACTACTACTTCAAATTTATGTCAGAGTACATGCATGTTGTTCGTGTTGGAAAATGTTGATGACATCAAGAACAAAGAAGAATGTGGATGCCAGGTATTTAAGCGACTTATAATATGAAGCGAGTTGTTCTCAAACTAGTCAAGGAGTTTGCTCCCAAACTAGTTCGAAGTCGCTGTTTTATTTCCTCAGTCGTGTGTTTTATTTTCGAAAGCGGTTTTATTTTCAAGTTGTGTGGTTTATTTTCAAGTTGTGTATGTTCTTCGATAATTTGTGGATGCCAAATGTAATTTATCATTTCAATGTATATCCGTTTGAATAAAAGTGTTATTTTCATAATGACGTGACATGACTACTCCATGCAGACAAAAATCCAAATCTGATAATCAATAATGAATCCACTCGCTCCGACAGGACATGATACTTCCTGCACACAAAAATCCATATATGAGAATCAATAATGATTGCACTATCTCCGACATGACATGACTACTCCCTACACACAAAAATCAAAATCGGATAATCAATAATGATTCTACTATCTCCGACATGACATGACTACTCCCTACACACAAAATTTCAAATATGATAATCAATAATGATTCCACTATCTCCTACATGACATGACTACTACCTACACACAAAAATCCAAATCTGATAATCAATAATAAATCCACTAGCTCCGACATGACATACTACTCCATGCACATAAAAATTCAAATCCATACACATAAAAATTCAAATTTGACCCAACCCATACATTCGAAAAGATAAGTGGATAACTCCTTACCTCACACACCCACGCCGATCACATCTTTCACATCTTATCTTCGATTCAACTGCTTTTAAAGTCCAAGATCATTCATTATAAAAAAAAAGGTAGTGCACATCATTTGAAAACCACTCAAAACTTTGTAGTTAAAATCTTCTTCAGACGCCTAATGAATGTACCCTCCTAAGCATTCACCGGAGAGTTACAAAATAGTGGGAGTTAAGAAGCCTATACTGACAAAAATGTTAACTTCTCAAGAGGTCCAAAGATGAAACAATCGATCAAATAAGAGAAAATCTATGTTAAGGATCATGCAACGCTTCATTGAAGTGCTCATGGCCAGCTATTTCGATGGTCCATCCACTCTCCTTATTAATCGAAATGTAGTTCACAATTTTAAGATTTCTAACGAAAGGCACTATCAGATACAACTGGCTCACGCATTACGCTTAGTTTCCGACACCTATCCGTGGCGTACAACCGCCACGCGATGCGGCACCCCACCCTCAATGTCCAAACGCAAAGTCAGCACTTTCACCTCAAGCGCATATCCAAGGCCGATCCAAATCGAATATTCATAGTGTGAGCGCACTACGTGTGTCTTTATAAATGGAAGAAGGATCTCTGCCACTACATTCGAATAAATGGAACTCCTCGGTGTAGTTTTGTAAAAAATATTTCTGATTTTTACTATGCTTATCGTGGTGTTTTATTGTACGCCAATCATTTATGTATGTTTGCTTTATCGAAGTCAATTTAACAATATCAAGTTTCATGGCTTAAAATATTATTATATTATTTATCAGGTTCAAATATTATGGATTTTTTAAATTCAAAATAAAAGAAGTTGAATTTAATTAATTTTCATGTCAAACATATATTATTTAATCTATTAAAAGTTCAATTATTATGTAATTATAAAATTTAATACTCATATTATAAGAAATAAATAAAAGAAATGAAAATACATAAGATATTTATTTAAGATTAAGTGATAGAAAAGTATCAATTAATACACTCCTAAATAACAATTCATGTTTGGGACACATTAAAAGTTGCATGTTATTCATGTTGACAGAAAACAATGACTTCCTTTATTTTGAACGTTATCAACATTCAGGACTCAATATCTGCTTAATTTTAGGGTATTTAATGATATCTTGTACAAAAGGAATAATAACTTAAATGGTTAAGTCTCTATCATTTTATACGTGAAGTGCATTGTTCAAAAACTCCTCCAAATATTTCTTTTTCGCTTTTGAATACCTTATATTTAAATTATGGATTCGCCCCTAACAACATTACATTTCAAGATTTGTTGGCAACAATAAAACAACCTAATCTGTAATATGATATAAGGAATCAAATTTGACATGAAACAAGATCAATTCAAATAATGTTGTTTCTGTACATTTGGATATATTTGTAGTCATTTTTTGTTCATAAATATCTATCTAAAATAAATTTGTGCATACATGTATATATATAAAAAGCTTTTAAATGGGACATCCATTCCCTTGCCTTCCTTTTAAGAGATCGTATTTCCGAGTCTCAATGGGAGCAGATATTTTTACTAGACACATTGTAAATCGTGTTTCTCTAATCGTATATTATTTAGTATTGTTCTCTTAACTGTATACAAGAAAGAAGCCAAATTCTATAATACTTCATAAGTTGTAATACTCTTGTATTTAAAGAAAAAAAAAAGTTAGCACTATTAACACATATTGATGTTAGCATCGCAGAGCGCTCAAGCATAGCTATACAAAATTCTAATATGACTAATTAACATAACACTAATTAAATATTGAAGCCTAATATATATAATTTAATTATATGAAAAGTTATTAATAAAAAGTCCTACATGACCTTAATAAAAATTTAAGAACTTTTGTCTCTATCAATAAAAATCATTATAAGAATGCTAATTTAGGATTTAATAATGTGAAAAAGAAAAAAATATAATTATACTTTTTATAAGTGGAAGAATATATTTTATTGCAATTTGTACCATAATCTCATTCAATTAAATTATTATTACAAGTAAGTTGAGCAACCATTTCAGTTTAAAATATTTAGTGGATCATTTCGCTTAAGAATGTGGGCGCGACTACTCCGACCGATACCTTTAAACGAGCAAAATCGAACCGAATCTTGTAATATCCAACTCGACTCCATTCGAAACTTAGGTCGAAAGTTAAACTGTGCCTTCACGCCGACCCTAGAAATAAGGTCCGACTCAATCTTACATATGACTCGATACAAATTGACCGATTTGGAAAAAATATTAAGTACTCAACTCAATTTGAGCATTGATCCTAATAAACTTTGATTGTCCATGTGTCTCGAACATTACCCCTCATTTATCAAATTTACCTAAGGTATGCCTTCCAAATGTAATTGGCGCCCACGATTCTCCTCATCAGGAAGTGAGCTGCTGGTTTTTTTTTTAAAAATACTCCCTTTCATTCCCCTAAAAAGATTAAGCCAATCTCGATTTTTAATAGCTTAAATCTGGTCAGAAATATTTTTGCTCATTATATAATATTTTATTAAAAATATATCAATAAAAAAAATACATTTCAAATTCTTTCCATCGATATTTTTCATCAAATATTATAAAACACAAACAAAAATATTTATAGTCAAAGTTCAACTATTAAAAAATTAAAATGTCAGAAATGGATAATCTTTTAGGAATGGAGGGAGTATTTTTGTAGATATTTTTATTGTTTGCTCAACTTGGTTTTCGAGATGTCACAAGAGTTGCAAGATTCAAGCACACTATAGACTTATAGTACATTACGATTCAAGCAATTAACACAACCAAATGTATTATGAATCATTTGTCCATCCAAATAACGCAGCGGAGACTTTTCCCTTGAAGGAGTAAATCAAAAGCTTTGTTGATGTCTTCAAAACTCACCTCATGAGTGACAAACTTATCAAGTTGCAGTTTCTGAATGTGCAGAAAAAAAAATTACTCAGATGGACAAGAAAAAATGACCAAATCGAATCGTAGTAACCAAAATGTCAAAGGCACAAGAAACTCAATAAGCAGAAGAAACAATAAGTTACCCCATCAAGGTAGTGTTGAAGAAGAGTTGAGATATCAGTTTTTGGTTTGAGACCTCCAAATAACGATCCGGCGATTGTTTTGCCATAGTGAACAACGTCGAAGGAGCTGAAGGTCAGCTGTGCTCCTGGCTTTCCGATTCCAACTACAATCGTCTTTCCCCAACCCTGGAAACTCTATTATTTGTTCACTCTATGGATGGGCAATGGGTGGGGAGAGATAGAGAGACAGAGAGCAAACACTAAACCTTTCGACAGGAAGCGAATGCTTCATACACCAGTGATGCCATACCAACACATTCAAAGCAATAGTCAGCTCCTCCATCAGTTAACTCACAGATTACCTGTACATCACATCAGAAGCAAATTGACTTTCAAAACTGAAGGAAGAGTGCACTGCCTTAAAAAAAAAAAATAACACCATCGAATCACACCATATACCACTATACAAAGTCAACATCTTCTGAGTACATTTTTCTAATGGATTTGATAAGCTTGCGTACTCTCAACATCCTTCAGTCCATATTTCTCAAGAAACCCAGTTCATTTGATACATGATGTCAATGGTAGAGTGTTGTCAGGATATTATGAGCAAGATGTCAATGGTAGAGTGTTGTCAGGATATTATGAGCAAAATGTTCTCCAAAAACTTGAATTTTTGGAACTTAAATTCAGCAGCAGAGTAATTCAGAACTATATATCACCTCAAGGATTAAATTTTAATGTGATGATACGCATATCTACCTGGCTGACGGATTTGCTCCCACAGGTTTTTGGATTAACATAGTCAGTTACTCCAAATCTTTTCCCTGTTTATGAAGAAGAAAGAGCAAATCGTAATTAGCCAATCAATTAAAAACTTCAGAAAAGGATATTATTTCCTACACCACCATTAATAACTATAGAAGTTATCAGAAGAAATTTTCTAGCCACATGATTTTTTAGTTCGAATCTGAATTTTGAACAAAAGTGATATGATAAAATGGCAAAACAAACAATAAAATCACCTATTTCAAATTTGTCAGCGTTTATATCTACACCAATAATAGTTTTAGCACCAATCATCCGTGCTCCTTCTGCAACCTTGAATATACAATTTGTTTTAGAATCTGACAGAACCAGCATACAGAGAACAACTTATTTCCTTTTTGCAAAAAAAAGGGTCCCATACAGCTAATCCAATGCCTCCTAACCCAAATATAGCAACCGTTGACCCTGCTTCCACACCAGCTGATTTCCAGGCTGCACCAACACCTGAAAACCCCACAGACCATGCTACTTTAGAAAATTCACTTGAAATGATAAAACCTACTTACTTGGGGTAGATTACCCGCCGCATTGCCAAAGCAATCTTGATAAAGAACTCGCCGATTACTATATGCGCGACACTGATTTAGTAAGGAATAAATAGGCATTTAACGACCACGACTAAAATTCAAATTACCAAAAATTAAAAAGGAAGATAGCATAAAGTATTTCCCTTTGTACATGAACCCAAACAATTGAGTGGTGTGTTATGCGTATTACTTAGCCCTCGGAAGAAATACTGCTTCTTTGAGTTTTTTTTTCTTATACAAGATTCTGAATTATCCCAATTATATTTTAGGATCCAGCATTGGTTGGCTAATAGTAATGTTCTTGAATTCAGTTGAATATGGTCCTTGATTCTCATGATAGTATGTGGAAAATGTTGAAGTGTTGCAATGCTTCAAAACCCATGAACCACTTATAAAACTGGGAAGATATCCCAGTGTCAATTTTAAAGTTGGATACATCAGGAAATAATTACAAGAATGAATCACACAAGATAATGTATGAAGATGTTATAGCAGATATGCACTAAATAGTGAGTGCCTGGAACTTTGCTATAATTAGATATATCAGCAATTGACTGTCATCAATAACATAAATTTAGATATATCAACAATTGACTGCCATCAATAACATAAATACACAAACATATAGAGATATTAAGAGATTTACAATCAGTAGAAACTATTCTAGATGTTTGGTAGTGGGCCAAATGTCAAAGTAAATGATACTAACCCAAACAACATACCAGTTGATACACCACAACTTAAAAGGCATGCCCTGTTTGGTGGAATTGAAGGATCGATTTTTGTAACATTGGCAACATCAACCACCGTGTACTCACTGAAGCTTGATACATTTAAGAAGTGGTATAAGGTCTCGCCTTTTGAATCTGAAAACCTACTCGTCCCATCTCTTGCCATTACAGGAGATACATTGAAAGGAAACTTTGTACATAGATTACTTTTCAAGGAAATGCAATCAACACATTCTGCACAGTCTGGCAAGAATACAGGAATTACAGTATCTCCTTCAACAAACTCGGTCACATTTTCTCCAACACTCTCGATTACCCTTAATACACATAAACACCAAATAATCAAACATACTTGCATCTTGTACATTCCAAGTAAATAACAGTTAGTCTTTGTCTCAAACAAAGGTTTCTACTCAAACAAGATACCAGCTACATGACGTTGGAAGTTAACCAAGATTCAAGTTTACAAAAATAAATTATTCACTGCATCCCTAAAAAGATTGTTCGGTTTGGAATTATGATGATTGACTTTTTGAACTTTTATAGTCAAGGATTTTTATATGGTTTATTGTAATTTTAATATACTTAAAAATAACATGATAATTAGAATTCAAATGAAAGTCATGTATGCCAATAAAGGTTATAAGTTATTAAAATGAACAATTTTTTGGATGCAGGTAGTAGTAAAAATCCCCCATTATTTGCCATCTTCAATATCTCAAACTCAAAACTAAAATGAAACACAAAAATATACCCAGTGGCTTCATGACCCAGAATTCTTGGGAAACATCCAGGAGGGTCCTTCAGTAAAACAGATGAATTAGCAAATTGAAATCAAAACAAATAAAATAAAGGATAGAAAACAAGAAAAAGCCAAAAAAATGAAAAATAAAATCAATGGATACTTTCAAGTTCCAGAAAGTGACATCACTGTGACAGAGAGAAGTACAGATGATCTTGATACGAACTTCATGGGATTTTGGAGCTGCAACACTTACTTCCTCTATTACTAGAGGCTCCCCTGCTACCCTTACCACTGCAGCTGCATCACCAAAACAGGACAAACAAATTGGTACAATCTCATCATCAACCAAGCATTTCCATGTTCTACGGAATAAAATATTTTATATTGTCCCGTTCTTGGATCCAATGAAATAAATCATTACACTATCTATCATTGTTATCTATTGTGAAACAGTAGATAGCATTTACAATTCATTCATGACTCAGTTCGAAAATAGACATCCTACTATCCACACCCCACTACCTACTTAGGCGGGAACCTGTTCAGAGGAAACGTTGATATTGATGATGTGATCATCAAGCAAGTATCAAAACTTGTAGAATAATTGAGAGAAACAAGAAGAGTTTAAGGTTTTTGTGTGGGAATGTTTTACCTCTGCATTGTATTGGTTTCCCTGCAGTGTAGTTGCAATTCTTTTGTTTTTCAGACATTTGAAGCTCAACAGAGTTTCTCAAGTCAGCGGTTGGTGGTGATAGACTGATAGTCATCCATCTAACTTAGACCAAGTATACTAGTGGATCTAAATTTGACACTCAATTAATTTTTCACGTTAATCACAGCCAAATGAATATCTTACGCCTTAATCAAAATTTGATCTAGTACTAAATTGTTTGACACCTGCTGCTGGCCATTCCATCCTGAAATGAAACTGAGTAAACTACAGGCTGCTGCTGCTGGCCTAGCAGGAACAGGAGCTGACAAGCTGCAGCGCACGCATAACAGCCTTTGATTGGTTTTTTTTTTTTTCCTCCACAATTTTAAATCTTTTAGTAAATAAAATTAAAAGAAATATCATTATTTTTTATCACTGGCATCTATAAATAAAGCCTTGCAGCTTCAGATCATCATTCGTACACCAATTTTTTTTTAGCTTTTATACGCTTTATTCATTCTTTCTTAAGATGTTTGGCTTATCGAAACATTTATCACATGCTAGATGGTTTTTAAAATATTATATATTATTTATTGTATTAATATATGATGGAATTTTGAAATTAAAAAAATATTTTGTCAAATTTAGTTAATTTTCATGTCAATCTGAGTAATTATAAAATTTAATAAATTATATATGAAATAAATAAAGTGAAATGAAAAATACGACGGAGCCGAGCACACGAGAAAGACTCACACCCTAAATAATACTCTATCAAGTCATGTTGAAAAGCTGAAAAGAGTTCGTTATGTCTGACGCTGCTATGAGTAGGTTGAATTCCTTGACATCCATCACATTGGCCTTAGCAAACATAAAAACTATCCGAAATTCCAACATTTCTGGCTTACTTTAGTAGCCATTACTCCTTCTCGGGAGCGGGACTATAAGATTTAAACATTAACTTTGAGGCGGAAAGTACAAATTTGTCCCTGGATTACGATGGTAGAGCATGGGCTAAAGATTTGGGTTAATAATGCAGCCTCAACCAATTGGTCGTGATTCGGGGCATCGCTATAACGCCGCGGGCATCAACACGATGCTCTACAAAAGTGTCGTGGTCTCGGCACGATGGCGCGTGCATCGTGGCCCTACACGCATCAAAAGATTCATCACGCGGCCACATTTAATTCACCGTTCCCGATGCGCATTTTTCAAATTGATACACGATTTTACATTTTTAATATAATGATAAATTTAAAAACTAGTTCAACATGTAAAAAGTACATTTTGATATTACATGTTTATTTCAAACTTAATTAAAGAAATATATAACATTTTCGCTTTTGTTTTCTCACCCATCAGGACTCCTAATATATAACAGTCAGTTTTTGATACAAAATTAGCATCACGCATATAAGTTGCACAAGTCCTAAAGAATGTTATTCTGAAATCATTAGGATCTCCATTAATTCTGATCTTACCCTGCAATTAAGATCATTAATAATGAGGATTTTTATTAAGATATCTAACGATACAAAATAATAATAATATTTATAAAATATGAACATGATTAAACTTGTCGAATGAGTCCACGCTGCTCGACACTCTGATGGAACCACAGCCGCTTTGTCCATTTTGCTCATCATACTAAGCATAAGCTTCTTGAATTAATGAGCATTCAGACAATATCCAAAAGTTTTAGAACAAACCGCCTATGTCCAAATACTTGCAACTTTCCTCGAATAGATTTATAGAATTTCACTTCACGGTCCAAACACACCCTCGATAAATTCATTTAATCTACCCGAATGCGCCACATAATACAAATCCATTATTATAATGTTGTTTTATGGCCAAGACATCAAGTGATTAATGTCTTCCCACAACTTCTCGATCACACTTTAGGACCTCCAAGTACGTACAGGTGGTATTAGGGAACATTGACAACAATAGCCATTGGATTTTGGTAAGAAAAGCTATATGTTATTTTATTATACTTTTAATATGTATTTTATTTAATACAACTATAATTTTTTAATTTAATGTATATGAACGGAGGATCATCCAAAGTATACTCACCATAGTTTGACTGAAGGACCATCATCACTCATCCGAAGACGGTTTAGATACAATTTCAATATCGATAGATTAATATAACGTGTCGCACAACTTTACACCACAACGTTCTGCTAGATATGGTTATAATTTTCAATATTAATTGTATTTCACTAACTTACTTAATTGGTATATACCATTTATTTAATATAGTTCTAGTTATTAATATTAATTGTGTTTCACAAACTTACTTAATTATTCGACACCATTTGTTTCACAAACTTACTTAATAATACATTAAGGAAGAACTTCAGGATTTCAGAACTGTATCTCAATATATATGCTGCTGGGTAAAGAAAGATTCACTTCAAATATTTAAACCGAGATAATAAATAATTGATTAACTATTTACCTAAATTTATAAATTACACTTTTGATTTTATATTATAACTTCTTTTGTTCATAGTTATATGACCAATTTAATTTTTTTAACAATATAACGTTATTAATAGATTTAAATTTTTTTTTATCATACTATTCTTTATTTTCAAGGTTTAATAAAGAATGCAAGAATATTTAATTTTATTTATTGTTAAAAACACTACTTTTACTTTTAATAAAATACACCTTTACGTTATTTTATTTATTATTAGAAAATATCATTTCTCAATTGATTAGTAGTATAAATTATTCATAGTTCTACTATTTAATTTTATTTTATGTATTCATTTTAACATATTTTAATTGATGATTGACTCAATAATATTCTCCATTTTTTTTATTTGTCCTTTAGCCTAAATTTTTTATTTTCCAAAATATTTGTCCTTTTACCACGTAGAAATTGTGCTTCACATTTTCAATGCATTTCGACTAATTTTATTCAGTTTAAACTATCAACCAACCAACGAAATTTCATTTCTAAATGATTGACATCTGCCATTTTCAACGTACTTTCGACTACTTTTAATTTTTCTTAATTTATGAAAATCGCTAGAAAGACAACAACAAAAAAATGGAGGGAGTATAATATTCAGACAAAATCAATAATATCAAGATATTTTTATGAAATTCTCTTAATTTTAGCCATTAAAATAGCTAACAATGAGGCCGACATTGGGGATGTCCTTTCGAATTTAAAATACCCAAACGAATTATATTAAACAATCAAATTAATAAAGATAACATATATCTTTTAAAAACTAGATTTTGTGCAATAATTTTAATAAAATAAAACCTCAATAAGTATAGATTATTATTACTTGGAGTCCTATTTAGGAACTTATAGAATTTAGTGTTTAAAGTTTATAAAGATATCATAAACATTTAACTGCTTAATTGTGCCGAACTAAATGCCTTAAACGCCTGCTTTAGCTGACCGCATAATCAAATATCTTACTTATGTGTGACGACGCAACGCGCAACTATGTAAGCTTCTTGCTGTAATATATGAAGCCTTAAGATATCATTATTTATATGACACTTTGTAAATTTTGATATAAATGAAGAACTTTAATATCAAAAGTCACAAAGTCGCTCTAACTGTAAGATGAAAATAACTCAGACTTCACCAATAAAGTGATTATATACCTATCATAAGGCATATTCATGCATGCATTTTTTATACCATAACGCTGGCTTAATTATATTTCATATAATGCGAAACTAATATAAGTATTATTATGACAATATACTCAATTTAATTCTAATAATTACTAATCAATACTCCCTCCATGTTTTTAGTTCTCGCTTTTGTGACATTCGCAGACATGGATTAAAAAACATAATAAAAAGGTATTAACGACAATCAATTCTACAATATTTACCAAGTCATTGCTCATTTAAAAGATAAAAAAGAGATTAAAAAGACATCGAAAATATAAAAAGCTTATTTATTGTTAAATGATAACTAAAAAATAAATTTCGAAGCTAAATGTCAACTTAAAAAACGGCGGAGTATTAAATAATAAGATTTAATTTGTTTAATTTCTTTCATATTGAATTCAACTTTAATTAATTATTTCATTTGAGGTTTATAGATAAAGATATTTTTATTTAAGATAGAACATATGACAACAAAATCAAATTTTTTGAAATAAACATCCTAATCTATTAAATCTCTAAATAAAATTAACGATTATTTACGCTTACTGAATGTTTAAATCATAAACTTTTATTTCTTTTTCATCTATAAACATAATATTTAATTGAATAAAATTTAATGTCATTAAAAGATATCGTACATTTATTATTTGATAATTTTTATCAAATATTATAAAATGTAAATAAAAATATTTGAATTCAAGATTTGCCGTTAAAACCAAATTTCCAACCTCGACAACTCACGATTGCATTATTAGATAAGTAAATTGATACTTTTTTAATTTAATTGTTATAATGTAATATAAAATATCACATAATTTAGATATATATTCTTCAATAGTAATTTTTTTTGATTAGAAAAATTATTTCTGCAAATTGCATGAACGATCACCAAACTTTACACAACGCCACTAGTTGATCACCCATCTTTTAAACGCATAACTTGATCACCCATTTTCGAAATATGTCCTAATGGCCACACCTGTCAGATTTTCCCGGCATCATGGAATCGTCACGCGACCTCAATGCGACTACTGTGCGTGGTAATTTAGTAATTTTATTTTTGTATTTGCAAAAAAACTAGGACGATATGGATGATCACCTAACTTTACACAATGTCACTAATCATCACCCATCTTGTGAACGCATTAATCCTCGATCACCCATTTTCAAATATGTCCCAGCTGGTCCCAATTGGCCAAATTCTTCCGACAACTCAAGAGCATCATCACGTGACTCTCACGCACTACCTCGTGAATGTAATTAAAATTTACTTTTTGTATTTCGCATAAGTACTTTAACGGATTGTGAGCTATCAGACAACTTAATAAACTCTTCACTACGGGAATACCAATGTACAAACGCATGAAGTTTTCTTTTCACCGCTAACTTTTTTGAATCTCATTACGCGAGTATCACTACATACGAATAACCCGCCACGTTAAAAAAATTTAAATTTTTGGCTCATGCGGGACCGGGGGATGATAAGACTTCAATGATAATATTACTTGTGAAAATTTTAGCCAATCATTTATATAATTTAGTAGTTTTTGTCATAATATTTTATCTTTGGAATCGGGTTCGAGAGATTTAAGCACGATGTCGAGAATTAACCGAAACCGAACTGACTCGAAGTTTTTTTAAATATCAATCAACACTTATCTTCCACATCAATACAATCAAGTTCATCTTCTTTCCTTTCTTTCTCTCTTTGGGCCGACAAGTCCCTCCCCTTAAAAAAATTTATTTTTCCATTTCTCTTCGATCACGGTCAAACTCAAGATCAGAATATCGCTTTCCTGCATCATTTCGAAAGGCAATAAATTTTAAGTCTTTCGAGATATTTTCGGTTTTGACATAGTTGACTTTTAGTTGACTTTTTCCATAATCTTGAATTTTGCGACGAATCTTAGTCGTTAGCGGTCTCCGCGACGTGATATGTCGACAATTGCGGATTTGTGGCGTCAAGCTGGCGACGTTACGGGCTTGCCGACTTTTTAGGTTTTCGGTTGACTTTGGGGTTGATATTTTCTAAGACTTAAACGCCAGAGGAGTATGGCGTTATCAATCGCCATAAATCAACCATCATTATTTCCACTCAAAATCAATATCCATATCACCGTATACTTAATATCCACTACAATTCAAGGCCATCATATTATCTCATTATAGAGTATTAAAAGTTCATCCATATGGTTGAATTTTATTAAAACCCAACTCATCAAATTTTTCATTACTGACTATCTTGACATCCAAGCATAGTAAATATCCAAAGTTTCGCAGCATACAACGAATGTGTAATACATCACCAATAACCGCATACTTTAATGTGCTCCCATATATATACTTTTAAAACACCACTTCATAGTATAATCATATGCATCCTAACAAATCTCCACATATTCAATCTACCCCTATATATGTACACTGTATCACATCGCCACTCGTCAATACATTATCACCATACACTTCATATACATTCCTTTACCATTTTCATAGAATCATGATTCATCATCTGCTGTGTCACACCATTTTCTCAGACACGCTCTTTTTTCATCTATATCAACACCATGTCATACCCTAACATCTTACCCATAAAGCTATCATTACATTGATTTCATATATAGCATACATACCCAATTTCACTCTAATATCATCATATACTTCCTACCTTACTCTAATTTATCAACATCAAATTTTTCACATTCTAATTCTTACAATACGCAAGATATATATATATATATATATATATATCAAATTTATGTTACATCATTGCTCGGTCATTCATATACCACCTCTTTGATAAATCCCCAATATTAGCAACTTATTACTTTTAAATCTATTAACCATCAATATCCCCTTTCCGTATAATCTCACCCTAAGTGGTTCCTGGCTTAATCTAATTGAAATTCTAAAATTTCATATTCCATTTCACATCTACTTCGCTCGAATCATATACAAGTACCATCTGCTTCTACCTAGAAGTTTATTAACAACGACCACTCTCTCTCAGATTATCTTAGCTATCCTTCTTCCGTAGATAGTACTTCATGAATTCTCATATTCCTATTCACTTGGCTATTATAGTATTCACCTTAACGTTACTCCTTCATTAATTTAACATATCTAAAAGTTATATCCAGTTGTAGTCATATCAAGTTTCATTCTTCCCACAGAGTTCTTCTTCACTCATCAAAGTCATATTTCCTTTCATCCCGTCTCATTTCAACATATTAGAATTCAACATTTCTTCCAATAGCTTCCAATGGGTGCTTAACTGCCTTTAAAGTATGACAATATATATCTTTCTTAGTTTAATTACCACCTTTGTTAACTCAGGTCTTACACATCACGCTTATATGCTCAACATAGTCATCATTCCTGGGCTGAGGCCCATACTTGCTCGCCAACACATAACATTTCTCACCCATTTGTCATTAAATTCATGGATTTCACTGTTGTGTTTTAATTGACGACTGATCCCGCATCATATAACAACACCACAACGACAAGTAACATCTGACTCACTATCATGACCATTATCATCTGAATCATGATTTACCCCACATAAACTTTGTACCACGCTTCACATTATGCTTCAACCTTACAGAAAAACTTGTAAACCTATTCATAATAATTTAATTATCATCTTTATTAAGCATCTCTCCGAATCCATCAACCGTAACTGCAAGTATGAATTTCTCAAGACTCTATAGTTATAAAGTCAACAACCCCCATTTTCCTCCTTCACGGTACCAACTACTCAAATCATTTACACTCTTTAAAAAACTACCGAAGTCTCACATTATACAACCAAGGACGAGCTCATTCTACAATTATTCCGCTTTGATTTATTAGTGCACCATATGTATATTCTACCATACTTGTTAATACTACCCTTTGGAATTTGGCAACTAGATCACACTAGTCCATTAATTTCAAATCCTTAGAACTAACATTAACGTTTCACCATCATTAGTTTCCAACATGTTATTCTTTAAACAACAAATTCCATTTATGACCTGACACATCAACCACCATATTTCTTATTAACGGATCCCAAGATTCATCGATATTCTACTGTCAATTCCCACAAATTTTCCTACTCGTTAGTCCAACTTCCTCCAAGCAAAGTTCGCCGGGTATCAAATCCAGAATTTCATGGTAAGATTCCCACGACAACATCAGAGGATAACGCCTATAATATTTAACATCACTTAGAAATCTATTGAATCCAATCATCATTGAAAAATTTGATCTCAACCTTTCAAATCGGAACTAACCAGCTATCATTTCACTATTTAAAGAAATGTATATCAAAACACCTTACCCTCTTATCACCTTGAATGTCATAGTCTTTTTATTCCTCAAGAAATCAAATTCGCATTTCGATTCATTTTATCCTTTAACTTACGTGGATATTTATTCACGTCACTAAATCTTAATTTATGAGATTCAACACTTAAAACTCTACCCAACGCATCTAACCTAAAATTCACATTTCCTAAATCAACATTCTTCAAGTATATTTGTATAATATATCAAGTCTTCCAAGAAATCATCATAATTTCGACTTTCTCCTCTCAATTCATATTATGTTCATATCTCTCTCTTTCATTATAGAATGCCATTATATACAATTTTCATCATACATCGATAATGTACCACAAATCTCTGCTTCAATCTAACCTCAATCATGTTTTGTAATTCACACAATTTTCTATTTATCACCATCTTTAAATAATCTTGTTCTATCCAACTACCATCCTTATTTTGCAAATTAATCAACCTATATATCCAATCTCGTAGTTTTACACTTTTAAAAAGATCGGTTCACCGACTCGGGTATATTACATTAATTTCCCCGAGATAACTCTTAACTAGTCTTTTCATCTTAATATGCTTTCCTCACCAGCCAAGACTTTTTATTTCATTTGGTAATTTCTCCAGAGTCTCTCCAAGTATATCAACTAATTTAAAAAACAATTCTTTTCTCCTACTTACTGCTCTGATAATTGTTTATTATATAGTGTTTTGAGGCCCTAATTGCGATTAGCTGATGTTATTTTACCTTAACTGATATAATGGTAATTTGTTTATTTGAGCTTAGGCAATTATCTGCTAAAGCAAGCGAATCGGCTTAATCAAGATGAAAATACTAAGATTTGCTACTTTGTCACGCATCCAAGAATAAGTGATCTGTTCCCATTAATATTAGGTTACGTTAAACCTATAAAAGAGTGGCGGAAGCTAGAGAAAAGTTGATATCTCTCAATTTCTGGTGCTAAAGCACCACATCTTGTCGAGCTACACTATCAAGTTTTGTTAAAGAAGAATCGGTAAGTTAATTTCATATCAAGACTAAGGCTAGAGTTGATTACTTTTAATTGGTTCGAATAATTCTAATTCAAGATATTTTTATTATTAAGGATTAATGCCATTAATTTCATGTATTTATTTATGTCTTTTATTATGAACTAATTTTATTATTAACAGACCACAATAGCTCGACCATGGTTTGATTTCTTCTTTGAGTTAATTTAATTCTAGTTTCATAATTCCTCATTATTTATAATTTCAGTATTAATATCTGATATCAATATTAGTCGCTCATATAAGTGATTAATCGCTAGAAATGGTCATATTTACAAATTATCAATTAGAACACACGTTTCACCACCATAGAGTGTAATGCCACAGGCAATTTAATAAAGATATGTTATTAAAAAAGATCTCCTATTTTAAGCTATCATAGAGATATAGTTAGTTTCTTTAGGAGAGACTTAATCACTGTGCTAACTCGAGAAGTAATATCAATCAGATAGAACGCTTTTGTTATGAACTAATAAGTAAATTATTAGGTAAGTTTGACCTGACGATCCGGTTTAAATCGTTGGCCCGACTATACTAATATTAAGTAAGATTCACTTTTTTGTGCATTCATTTAGTATTAGTTAATTTAATTTCTTAGTCAATTTAGTTGGGCAGTCTATCTAAATTTACTTTTAATTATTGTATTAGTTAACTAAGGATTAAGAAAAGACCTAAGATTTAGTATATCGAGATTTGTGGTGACGATAATGCCTCTTTATATTCATTATACTACTTCGACACGAATTCGTCTCGAATCTCGAACACATAAATTTCCAGGTGTTATCAAGTTTGCGCCATTGGCCGTAATTTCTCGATACTACTAATATTAGTTTAATTTCGTTCCTTAACTTAGCTAGTTTTATTATATTATTATTTTAGCTGGGGATTATTTTCATTATATTATTATTTTAGCGCATTTAGCCGTCGTATCATTTTGGAGAATTGTTCTTTGATCCAGGATCGGTGAAAATGGCTAGGAAAAGTAAATTCGAGACTCAAGAGAAACGATTAAAAGTTCATCTAATGGCCAACAATAACCCAATACTACCACGCCAGCGCCGATGTTCATATGTATGGCGACTTAATCGTGTTCTCTGGATGACTTCAGGGATTGGCGATTGCCTACATCGAGGGGTTAACTCGCTCACATGCCTGTGCCACCACCAATCAATGCCAACAACTTTGACTAAGCCCGTGACCGATCCAACATGTGAAGAATCAATGTAAGTAATTCAATGGTTCTCGTCATGGCACTTTAATGAGCATTTAGTAAATTCTATGAGATAGTCATAATTTAAAAGTAACGGTGTTCCTACTGATTCTATCCAATCGATCGTTATTTCTTATCTGGAGAGCAAAAGAGCGTGGAATGCCTAAAATCCTGGCAACAAAACCACGGAGTGCTGCAAGAGTTTGAGTCCGATATTTTCCGCATCAAACCACCAAATCAGAACATTGCGTGTTTCTAGCAAAGATGAAGACGAGATGGTTATGGTACTGAACGGTTTCCTCTAAGGTTCACTCCGTAAAAGTGTCCCAATCATAGCTTTCTCTCGACCTTTATTCGTGCAAACCTTCCATAACGGGTCACACCAAGCACCAAGACTATATTGGGACATGTCTCATTGAGGAGTCAGCTTTTGATGTTAAGACGCCCTCACGGCTTATCTTATTGGAGGAATTATCCGCTTAATCAACACCAGCCCCATCCTCACGACATACTGTAGAGGTCAAATTCAGATTTATAAAAGACAAAGTTCGAAGCAATGTGTCGCCTCCCTCACAATTCGCTTAGAGCAACTAAGAATCTGACACGGCTCTGCAAGTGATCGCAGAATATAATCAACTATGTACTGTGTGTGCAATCATGACTTACCTTATTCTTGAGTCTCTACAGAGCAAGTTCAATAAGCATCCACTTCAATCGATGTTAGATTGCGTGTATCTCCCACACCATAATAGAATTGAGAACCACCCAATTTCTCTCGTGAGTAACAACCAAAATGTAATGAGACCACTGTGGATTTCAAGATCAATCCAAATTAAACCAAGCAGTCCCGGAAGTTGATAAGATTATGCTGTTAACTCCGCTTAAAAGAATGTACGGGGGACGTAGCTCGGTAAGGTGGTGAACACAACGCTAAATTTATACTGAATATTAGAAATGGGTTCCTCCAAGAAACTCCTCAAAAGAACTCCACGGTGAACAACATGCACATGCAGTCACTTTAAGAACGGTAGTTTGGGAGGTCGAGGTCGAGCTTCAAACTACCAATTTTGAAAAGCTGAAATACCGAATTCACAGAAGTTTCCATTGATAACATAACATTTCAAGATATGTCCCACCCCCTGCTCCTCTACCCTCAAAGGCCAAAAGAAGAAAAATTAATGCTCAATCATAAATTCCTTATATGTTTAAAAGTTGCATATTGTTATTCCTTTTCAGAAATTCTAAGTGCATTCACCATAAGCCATTAAAAGACAGTTTTATCCAAGAAAAGGCGATTTCAAGAACATGAAACGGTCTTAATGATCAAGAGTGTTCCAATAATTCAACAAAATTGCCCCAAAAGCTAAAGATCCGGGAAGTTTTACAATCCTAAGGCAAGCGGCATCAATCTGCAGTTTTTACGTGACTTAAAGTGCTAATTGATTTTGCCATAGGTTGGGCTTTGAGAGGGTCAGAGTACAACCATTTCTTTGCAATTAAATGATAGGTCTATTGCACTCCATACGGTGTCCTCAGTTTTTAGTTGGGCTAGATAAGTTTTATCTTACTCACTATTTCAAGAAATTATGTCCAAGATCGAGAAACCTTTATTATTGTAGAAATCTTTTCTAGCTACCACTAGAACCCTATTTATGTTCATGGGTACAGTCATCTGTGCTGTATGATGTTTTTGGACATGCATGTCACAAAGTTCCATGATAACTAGAATGATTGTTTTTCAACTGATGTCGATCCGTTAGCGCAACATGCCTTCAAAGAGCAGCCTCATTTGTTGAGCGAGTGTCTAACAAATACTCAAAAGAGGAGAAACTTATTATCCTAAATTCTATTATCATCGGGTAGCATATATGACGCAGTTCTACGTTATACCCTCGTAGCCGCGCAGATATGAACTAGATTATGCCTATCAAAAGCCTCCTACCTCGAAGGCTTTTCCTCGCACCTTAAATATGCTTTTCTTCATGGCACTAACGAATTACCCGTTATTATTTCTTCTTTGTCGAGCAGGTTAAAACTTCTCGTGGTACTTGAGAGCAAAAGGTGCTGGTTGACAAGAAAGGCATATGGTCTCACTTCAATCGTAAGTACGCATCGAATACTACTGAGGATGGCGCCAAGTCCACTATCCAACCTCGTATACTAAACTCTAATCTCAAAGAGGTAAGAGTCGAAATTCTCAAGCTTCCGGATGCGTGTATATCCATTTCAGATAACAATAGCGAAATCTCAGATACAAGTCAGACTCAAAAGCAGGGGTATTATCAAGTTAAAAATGATATAAAAATGAATTGAATTCACCAGAACTCTAGAAATTAACATCTCAGCAATACCTAAAGGATCATTTTCCTCACCATTTATTGACTGGGAATGTGAGAATTTGTCGGGTATCCATTCACTGCTTTTAGATGGATATCTCGATACAAACTAAACGCTGCTCTGTAGGATCGCAAAACAACATTTACTTGTCCTATGGTACATTCGCTTAGGCGAACGCCGTTGGTTATGTCAAGGCCTCCTCCAGCCCACATTTCAAATACAACATGTCCCACAGTTCTTCCTATAAATTGATAGAGAAACGAGGTCTTTAAGTGGATGATTTTTCTTATTTTTTGGATCCCTTGATGATTGTTTGATTAATCTTGGACTGAAATATGAAGTTATGAGATTAATCTTTTGTCTTGAACCTGGGAAAAAGTTAGTTTCAATTTATGGTCTTCAAGAAGTGATAAGTGTTTGTCATAAAATTTCAGAGGAATGGCCGATAAAGCAAAAAGTGATATAATCAAAAGTTATTCCACCAAAATGTGTCAAAGATGCAGTTTCCTCGGTTTTTACTCCATGCTTTCACCAAGGATTTTTCTGTGCCATCTTTCAAACCTTACGTGATTTGCCTAAGTTAAGGATGCATCTTTCCATATGACTAATGCAGTGTGCGCAAGTTTTTACTGGCACACGAAGCATAAACCGGCTTCGCCTCCGTGGTCGCTTGCACCCGATTGACAAGCCCATTTGAAATTATGTGCGACGCAGTTGATTATGCCGGGCTGCGCAAAGATTCGACAAAAGCACGAGAAGGTATTCCGTAATTTACTATGCGAGCAAAACCTTCAATGACGCCAACGTGAATTACACTACTACCGGTAAGAGAATGCTGGCTTGTTTTTTCTTTCGATGTTTTTAGATCATATTTGATCTGATCCCCATGTGGTTGTATACACCGATCATTGCCAGATTAAAATATTTGTTTCAAAAAAGATGCTAAGCCTTAGGTCAAGCAAGATGGATACTTTACCTGACTCAGAAATTACCTTAAATAAAGGGTCGATCAACACAGATTCAAATCGTATCAACACCTTGTAAGAAACAATCATTAAGAGACCTTTCCTCGCTTGAAAATTGTTGTAGTCACTGCATCGTTCTCTCACTGTATGCGTATTTTGTTAACTATATCGTTGTTTAGTCTTTAACAATTCTGAGTTAGCATACCAACAAAAAGTTAAGAAATTTTTATCTCAGCAACAATATTTTTGATATCTTTCAAAGTTTCAGGCTATAATAATAGGAGGCGATCCCCCAGACGTAAATTGGGTTTTATGGTCCTTGAACATCACATGCCCGGTAGGTAGATATTTCAAGTCCTAATCTCTTGACAAATTTGTGCAAGTATAACTGTTTCTTTTACTACCTACCTTGGTTTTAAGGATCGTAGTACCTTATGGTTCAATGATCAGGCTGTCAGAGAATTGTAATATGTCCTACAACCAAAAACAGATGCCCTTTACTAATATTTTCCCAATTTGTTTCCATTAGCATCGATTTACGGTCTTTTTCCATCATCTTTCCAATATGGCCCTCGTATGTCCAGTCAAAGCTGCCAAACATTTTCATCCCTTTTCTAAAAAATGGTGTTAATTAGACTGGGAATCTATTTTATCACAGCGATTAGCGTAAACATTTTGTAATAAGGCTTCAGAGATATCAAGAGAGCAATACGGGGTAACCCATAAAGTTGCATTTCCATTTACCACCCTCAAACAAATGGACAGTCGAATTGTCTACTAGAGAACTTAAGTACATTTTAGAGAAAACAACACGATCCTGTAAGGATCAGTCTAAGAAGTTAGATTTACTTTTTACGGCATATAGACTACATTTAAGACAATCTTGTCGTATGTCTCTATCGCTCTGATATGTAAGCTACCTTCCAGTTGTTTCAGCATAAAAGCACATCACAGAAACTTAAATTTCATCCTGAAGGACGAAAGCAAGAGATCAATGGATCTCGACCAGTCAGAGTTTACTCTTAGAGTTTCTTAAGTGAAATGCACCATGTTGTTTCAACCTGTTGACTTTGAGGTTTAATCACTAGTTTGGGGTTGGACAACAAGTTTTGTTAAGTTAATTCACTCACTGCTCCCTGTGTAAGTTAAAATCTTAACGATCCGACTCATTTACTACCCAAGTTTTCCCTCATGAAATAACTTGAAATACATATGGTATTAAGAGTAAACACGGTGGTCACGTTACAGACCATCAACGAGCGCAGTCCTTCGTCAAAGCAAACACGTTAAACGAATAATATTATCGGGAGGCAAACTAATCTGATTGCTAGTTATTTTATTTCTTAGTTTCATGCTGCTGAAAAACAATAAATCTTGGTAAAGCCACTGCTAGCGCTTCACTTACAGATAAAATTTTAACTCATTTGACTTTTTAATAGGAGAACAGACATGCTGAACAATTACTGACCACCCCAAACATTTTAATTCAAAAGAAATAATAAAAATAATTAAAAAACAAAATAAAAATAGAAAGAACAAATCTCACGCTCCTTTATGCGGGTTATTTTTGGTTTACGCACAAATCTCATCAGCCAATTACACAAATCAAAGAACCAACGTCCTCCACACTGCCTCTCACCCCTCACCTCTCTCACCAGACCTCTCTGAAATTCTCTAATGATTCCCCTGCACACCTAGCCTCCGGTCATGTTCTCTCCGCGCCACGCTTCGGTCTCCGGGCGATCCCACCTGCCACCAATCGTGTTCGTGTTCAAGCTGGCCCCTGCTTATCTCTCTTAATTTTAATTTTCACTCAATTTTATGTCAGTGAAATGTACTTTATTTTAATTTAGGCTACAGTTGGTTGATTTATTTTGTTATGTCTTTATTTCCGTCAAGCCATCATTTGTTATAGACTTTATTTCGCTTTTGTTTAGTTACTTTAATCGATTTCTTGTGTTTAGGCTCGATCTCGACTCTCAGGGCATTTATTCTTAAGTATTTTTTAAAGCAATATTAGTAGTAAATTTATTTTCACTGATAGTCGCAGAGTGAATTTCATTTCATGCCGGTTTATTTCTTCAGTTGCAATTATTTGCTTTTGTTACGTGTTCACTGAATCGGGGGTCGGATTTCGCGCAATACGCTTTCAAACCTAAACGCCAAAAGCGTCGGGTATAAGGATAAGCCCATGGTTTCGCCAACCTAAGCTCCCCATTTTCCGCTCACTTGATGATGCTAATTTAGTTTTGGCAACTATAGTGATAATGTTGGCAAAGCTAAAAGTGCAGGGAAGACGAGAAAAGTCTTGTTAGAGCAGTGTAATATTTGAGAACTTTGGTCATGTACTTTTTAGCCCATCCTACTTTAGTTTATGTCAATCTGGGCAAAGAATTTTATGCCAAATACGGATGGGGTAAAGTGGTAACATTACTTCCTTAGTCATTAAGACAATCGCCAAGTAGTGGGGTTCCTATAGAGCTAATGTGTAGAACTTATCTCGATTTTACGTGTTTCCTCGATTGCAGCGTTCTTTTTAACACTAAGTCCATACGATGCATGGATACCGGGTTTGATTTCCGTGCATATGATTATTTTCTACTCAACCTAGTACAATGCACCTACCCATCAAGGATTTGGGCCTTTTCCTACGAACAAGAATAGAATGTATATCCAAACACCGGTTAGTGCTTCCTCGAAGCAGATTGTGATATTGTTTGTAATTTAGTAGTCTGCTACCAGAGTTTAGAAAAGAGATGTCTATTTTCTATATAGGATGCTTTTCATGGGTCGACGGGGTTGTAGTCAGCCTCCCGCACTCGCAGACCCTATTCTTATCTCACTATATTGGTCAGGCATTTGTCTGCCACTGCATTTGTTTATCCCATCGCTAACATTAGCATTTTGAAAGACCCCTCGTGTGCCCCTAGACTCTCATGTGTTTCTAGACGTATCTAATCAGTGTTCACAAAGCTCATCATTTTAAAGAATGTGATCCCAGCCGTAGTTCGCTGCCTAACAAATTTTGTCGGCCACTGCATTTCATCTACAGAGCCTCGCAGGAGCGACATCTATTGAGACAAAGTGGATTGCGTAATTTCAATCGTAGATCGGATGCTCAAGCAGGACTCATGGCGCGCATTTTGCGCCCGGCCGGACAACGGTAGACACGCCTGAATCACCTTTCTCTTTAGTCGCCCCACCTTGCACTTCGTCAGCGTTTTACTTGTCTACTTTTATTTCATATTTATATCAGGCAATGTCCGCCTGCGTAGTGTGTTGAATGTGATTGGCCCTAAGTATATGATAGCGAACGGACGAATTGATTATATCCTTGATCATAGTAAATTGTACGTCATTCGATGACGATTTTCTCGCATGATTTACGGAGTTTTAATTGACATTCTTAATCGGTGCGATGTTTTGATTGAAGTTTGAGCGGATAAATTTTGTTAGCGAATATACCCTACCTCGTTTGCATTTTGTGCCTAATTTGTTTAAGTTTCTTTTCTAAGCGATACTTCATATAGTTTTAGATTCTTCTAACTTGTTTTGAATCTCTCTCTCATGTTACTTTGTACGATGCATAAAAATGATTTAAGGCATTTAGGTTATAATCCACGCATCCTAAAAAGGCTTTAACCCGATGTATTATCCCCTGTTAACCCCTCAGGGCCTAATTCTTTTAGATTATACCCACTTATAGTTTGTAAGATTTATTTTACCATTTCAACTTACTAAGTGTGTAATTTTGAACTCATTATGCTTAATTGAGGTTTTAAGAGCTTGAACCAATCAAGCTGGGAAGGAGAAATATCGAAAGATTGAAGAAAAAAGAAAAAGAAAAAAGAAAAAAAGTGTGTATACACAAGGAGAAATATGATCTCAGCGAAAAGAAATCAGGTCTCAAGCGAATTGTCTTTTGATGCTTATGGGTGTACTTCTATGAAAAAAAAAAAAATATATATATATATATGAAGAAGTATATATATATATATATATATATATATATATAGTATATATATATATATATATGAATAAGTAATATGGCAAAGAAACGACGGGTACTTAAACGGGACGTAATGTCAGTCAAGGTCATTGCCTAGACATGCCTTTCAACATAATTGTTCAGAAGTCTCGCATCTCCCTCGAGTATTAAAGTCCGTAGAGCCAAATATTTTTCCTACCCTTAACACTCAAGCATCATCGCAACCTAAAAGACCTTCTGATTATGCCGCATGCATTGTTGATGGATTGATGAGAAACTGCCATGGTGTAAAACATGTACCCATTCGTAGAATCGAGCCGAACAAGAACCACTTTGATACGCGAATGGATTAGAAATCACTCAGTACTGTCTACCTGATAATTGATGACACATCTTAGCTGCTAGAAAGAGCCATTACCTGCGATGATTTGCTGCCCGAGCACTCTGATATACTAGAACTTGGCATCCTGGATGTTTAATTTTGTCTCGCTTCTATGTCATTTGCTCGAGGACGCTAAAGAGCTAAGCTGCTGGGCGACAAGTGTTTATTATATAGTATTTTGAGGCCCCAATTAAGTGATAAATATATATTTTACCAACTGGCTATACTTTGTAATTTTGTTTTCATTATTGAGTTTAGGCAATTATCGGTTAAAAGCATGAATCGCTAATCTCAGTATATGAAAGAAGCTTCCACTTAAGATTTAATGACATGACCAAGCACAAGCTGATTAAATTTCATTAATACAAAAGTATGAATAACCTATAAAGAGATGAGTTGTGAGTAAAAAGTGGATATCTCTGAATTTCTAGAAGAAGAATTGGCCATCTTTGTCGAGTCAGCACCATTGGGAGCTACAGCATAATCTGAAAGCTTAATTACATATGAACAAGCGAAGTTTGTGCTGATTACTTTTAATCGGGTTCGAATAATTCTAATTCAAGATATTTTTATTATTAAGGACGAATGCCATTATTTCTGAATTTTAATTTAGCCTTACACCTGATTATCATGATAATTAGTATTTAATATCTCTCGATATCAATATTAAGTCGCTCATATGTATTAATTGCTAGAAATAGGGTTGTCACTACTTGGTCAAAGAGAACATGTTTCAATTACCATGTAGATATATAGGTATCAGTCATATGCGCAATTTTAATAAGCATATGTTATTAAAAAAGATTCCTATTTTAAGCCATCATAGTAGATAGAAGTAATTTTAGAGACTGTGCTTAACCGAGAAGTGAATATCAATCTATAAAGAATGCTTTGTTAAGGAACTAATATAACTACTTAGGTGCCTGACCCGACGATCCGATGAAATCGTGTGTGTCCCGGACTATACTTCGAATATTAAGTAAGATTCACTTTTTGTGCATTCATTTAGTATTAGCTAATTTAATTTCTTAGTCAATTTGGTTAAGAGTCTGGGATCTAAATTTAATTTTTTAATTAGTTAATTAAGGATTAAGAAAGACTCTAGTACTTAGTATATTGATTTGTGGAGACGATACTAATTCATTATACTATTTCGACACTCTAATCTGTCTCGAATCTCTAAGACATAATTTGCGTTGTCACCTATCATCGACTTCCAACTTTTAAATGAAGTTAATACAGAGTAATTACTGAACATCTTTTTCTTCCTCCTGTGGTCCCAAAATTTCTCATTATTCTACTTTATTCTACAACACTTCACAACCTTCTGGGTTAAATTTAGACTACATGTTCCACAATCAAATCAATATTCTTCATCCCAAATTTCTTAACATTAAATCAATTTTATATCTACTAATGGAGTACTTCCACAATACCCATCTTTATCATTCCCATGTACAACATATTCCAACGCTTCCGTAGATGATCGGATAACCTTACACAATCGCCTAATCGTGACAACATTCAAGCGGTAAAAAATTCCATTTCCGCCTTATCCCCGAATCCCCTAAGATCCATCGAGATAGAATTTCCAATATCAACCTATTACCATTAATTTACATATTCTCTTCTCTTCGCCTCATATTCATACCCCACGCCTGAAGACGTAAGCATTCATTGATTTATTCTCATATTCACAAGTTACCCATCCTTGTACGTCAACCAAATTAATTCTCATTTTATCCTAACACTTGGGTCCATCTATCATAATTATTACCAACATTCATCCACTAATTATTTCAAGTGCACAAGTTCAACTAATGATAAAACATCTTACACTCATTACTGCAGCTACCTCTGATATTTTAGATTAATATAAATACATCAACCTTTTAACAACTCCAAATCCAACACTAAAAATTTCTTTCCGACAGATTTCCAACATATCCGATTTCAATTCTTACATTCAACTTAACTCACTAATTATCTCATACTTCACGTTAGCTCATAAGAACGACTGCCACCGATCTTTTCCTATCCATACGTAGTTAAACGAAAATATTCCAGCTGGCATCCTCAACAAATAACTGGTCAATCTAAAGAAAAGCACTGCACTTCCGAGAAGAGTCAACCAAAACAATCTAAAGAAAAACAACTTAGTTGTACAAAACCAATACGTTCAAAGAATCAAACCTACGCCTGATAATTGGGGAATTATAACGACTCCGCCTGTGTCGCCGCTTCGAGGTTAATCATTCAACTCGGACACCAGAGTTACCAATCACGGATGCTCAATTTAAAGAAAACCTCGTCATAAACCAATACAACAAACTACATTCAAATGATAAAGAAAATGATCCATCGTGGTATTTCCTAACTACACAACACAACCACATACTACAAACAAATCAAGTACAAAAAATTATATACAAATCTACCAAACTTAAATAACAAATAACACTGCCAATCCAACAGAGCAAAGACAACAAGATCATAAGCATCTTTAGCCACCCGACGCGCACCTAAACACGGCGCACTAAGCATACGAACGAACCGCAAAAATGCCGAAATCCCACCCGCTAAATCAAATTTCATAAATAATACGGGCGTAAGGCAAGCTCAAGCTAGTGAATATTTATCTCAAGAGTGGACATTACATTAACTCACACTCCTCGATTAGTGTAATTAAAATAATTAGTTTTGTACGGTGATAGATGTAAGATTTCCAAAATGCTGCTGAACGAAGGCCATTAATAAGAATCCTCCAGAACTATTGTCAAAATGTATAAATTTATGGGCTTTTCAACTAAACAAAATCATTTTAAATAGCAGATATCCACCCGCACACTTATAACGTAGAAGATAAGGCACAACACCTAGCACACCCTACACATATATCAACAACCTCAACAACCTACGCTTACGCTAATCCAACCAACAAAGACCCTAAACATCAAAATGACTCCAAACATTCTCGAAATCAACTCATCCCTACCGAATCTAACTCATCTCAAAACACCCATGAATCCCATATAAAACAAACACATACAATCCAACTACACAAATAGTCACATAGATATATATATATATATATAACATGCTCACAACTTCAACAGTACAACTTATTCACGAAAAGTAAATTAATCTACACTGGGGCTGATAAATACCACCTTGGCTCGCAATAGGAAATTTAATTATCCGAACGCCTTCCGCATGCTCCACGCCCCAACCAAAACAATCTGACATACCTACTTACCAATTATAACCCATTTAGTTAACTATCCAATTTAACAAACCATTTTAGTTACCACAATTATTAACTTAAGGAAAGATTACTACGCCGCTAAAGTTTAATTAATAAAACGACAAAAATTTCAACCACGATACTCCTCTATTCCAATCGGCCAACACCTCAATCAAAATTAACACTTTAATCAGCTTCTAATCAACCCAAAATCAATTTTCAAACTAATTTACCCATTTTAAACCTTAAGTCCAGTAATCCAAATACAATACTTTACTCCAAATCCATATCCAACATAATCTCTTACAACAACTTAAAAGTCAAACTTACACTCCAAAACAATCATATTAAACTCCAACAACATACTTTACAAATTTATATTTTTTTCTACAAAAAAAGTGAACAAAAGTCAACTATCAACATCAAATACTACTTCCCCAACCCCCAAAATCGATTGCTATAACTCTAACCACCTAATCTTATAGATGATACATATGTGTCATTAAAAATCTCAAACCTCAAAGTCAACTAAAAGTCAAACCTCAAAATAAATAACTATACCAATATAACTAGATTTCAAGATTAAAAAAACCATGCTACCTTGAGTAATCGAATATTTGGAACCAGATTATGAGTTAGATTCAATTAAAATTTCACGAAGAAAATATAAAAAAAATCAAGGGAAGGGGAGGTAGTGGTTCGCCAAACGTGGGAAGAAAGGGTTTGCTGGTTTTGTTTTTCAAGGTTTATTTATCAGCTGATTCTGGTCAAAGTAGATATTTATGAAATGTTGTTAAGTCCCGTTTGGTTTGCGGTTTTATTTCTCTTCTCGGTTTAACAACACAACTCGAACATGAATTATATTTTATTTCTACCCTCGAATAATATGATCACCCAACCGATATTATTACTATTCGACTACAAAATCTTAAATTCTTACCACCGAAATGTACCAATTTAATCGACCGAGAAAGTTGTATTATTTCAACCACTCAACTTCGAACTTAAATTTAAATACTCCATCTGCAAATATTAACATAATATTGATACCTGAACGTTTATTTTAGCTGCTTTAATAGATTCAGTAAGAAATGGCTTGCAGGTTAAAAGGTCATGAAACGGGTTTAGTTGGTTGGAAAGTTGATATTTGGTTGATTAAAATTGTTTAAAGTGTTAGAAATTACATTGTAGAAAATTTAAAATGGTTGGCATGTTGCTGAAATTTTGTCGCTTAGTTTACCTGCTTGCTTAACTAGTAATATTTTACCTAAAGTGGTCAATCGGGTACTCAAAAATTTGTTTAAAAAGAGAATTAATAACCTAAGCTCAGAAGAATCGCATTTCTCGCAAGTTTTCATTAGACTCGAACACGGAAAGTGCTCATGATCGATCGATTACGCCAGCTGCGACGAAGCCAAAGGGATTTATCACCGCTTGATAATATTATTTGCGCAATGCGAAAGTTGTTTCGAGTATGATAGTGGATCAGGAAGTTGTAAAATGTTGAGTTGTACGATGAACGTAGATATGATATTATGGTCGCATGTTTTATATACGAGATTGTTGTGAGTTGTCAAGGAGCATAACTGGAAATGTATGGCTATGCTTTTGTCACGGCCGCATGTTGCCGACGCTGTCATATCACAAGCGGTTTCATAGTAGGTACTACACCATACTAAGATGCTCTACGCTTGAGTCGCATGTGTGCAGCTATCCAAGCAGCGGGGATATTATATGATATCATTCAAGGTCGGCAAGCGAGAGTCACGGGGAAGAGGATACGATATTATACGGGGAGCCAGGCGGTGAGCCTCGCCGAAAAGGATATTATATTATATTATATTACACATTGGCATATGTTATACATGGTTTCATTTTGAAAAGGGTATCACATTATACACCTAGTATAGCATGGTTGTTTGATCGTTTGACATCGGGAGTGATGTCAAAGAAATTATATTATTATATTTGGCTTTTAAGTTTGGGTATTTTGTGATTGTGGGCAATCATTGTATTGAGAATTTATGTATCTTATACTTAAGCCATTATGTGATATATTGTCTCAAATAATATGTTGAATAACAACAGCTTGAGATTTCTAAAGTGTACATATATGTCAGACAATGATTATTATGATATGTTGATATTAGCGTGTTGTTCTCATTTGTATATATATAAATCATCATGATGCTTATATATTTTGTTAGAAAATTTCATTCATGCTGATAAGTTACCACCCGCGATATGTTTCACTAAATTGCCGAGCTTACTCCCTTCCAACCTCCAAATCGAGAGGTGCAAAAGGAAAAGCCGCTGAGTCTCGCGAGTGTTCGTTGCTTGTTCTTAGGTGCTAGACGGTGGCTGTGGATCCTCAATACCATCTTTTCTACTAATTTATATTTCGTGTACTCAAACTCTCAGATTTTACTTTTGATGCTGGAACTCACGCACGTTTTATGCGATCTTGGCTTGCGGATGTTACGACAGCCATTTTGACTTGGATTAGGTGATGCCAATGACGGTTAAACTTTTATGGCAACATGGTGAACTCTTCGAACGGCTTCATTTTATTTAACCATCGTTTTATTGATTTCAACTGTGTTATTTTTGTTCTTCAACCATCGTATGCTTATTCTCGATATATTGAAAAAGGATAAATTTACTCTAACCTCAGGCACACCGAGACGGTCACATAAAGATAATTTAACTATTTCTCATACAATAATAACCAAACTTTTTTCAAGCAAGAGGTTGTATATGATAGTAAGTCAACCTTACATTTATTTTTTCGTGAATCTATGTAGCATGCGTAATCATGAAATATGTCGTTTCAGTATTACTACAAAATCTTAAATCTTTGAACTCAAAAACCCGACAAGCTATAAATCACAAACAAATAATACTATTCATATATTCAAAATTGGTTAGATCAAACAACATCAATGCATCACCAATAACTTTCATGAACTAGTGTGACAAGTTTTATAACCAATCAAATAACACGTTTATATTCAAAATTGTCAGATCACAAAAAATCAAACGAACCGCCAATCACTTTCATGAATTTATTCAACAAAATACATATTTTATTTCAAGCGTGAAAATAGTACAACTACTAAGTAATAACCTCTGATACTATCTATTTAATATTGAAAACTATATCCTCAGACCGATATAAAAGGTCATTGTTTTAAGTTCCTCAAGAAAAGATATGTAAACATAATAAATTATTAGGAGCAATAACTATCATGTGCAACACACGTATCGAATTACTAGTAATTTTATTTCTAGAAATAGTCCAAATTAAGTCATCTCTTTACGACGATAGCTATTTTTAAATCCCACAAAATCTCGCTATTTCTGTTAAAAAAAATAATTGAAACTTATTGTTTGGAATTTGAACAATGGCTTACTAATAATTTTAGTAAATCTCTGTGTCTTTCTTTGTATTCTCGCAACTTCAAACGAAAAAAACAACAAACTCTTCTTTCTCTTCCTTTTAGAGAATCCAATGCTTTCGGGAAATATATAGGTATTTCACTTGTCATTGTCACTCATAAATCCCTAATTAATCTTATATTTGTCACAAGAGACTGAATGCAACTAGCTCTAAACTAATCTGACAGCGAATCCTAGATACGGATTACAAATAATAAATCAAATTTAAATATTAGAGTTGTATCTTTCTCCCTGGAATATTTAGAATGACAGTAGTAAGCATGAGCGAGCCTGCCAATGAGACAAAATGTAGTATCTCCAAAATAGTCCATACCAACAAATTGTCGAGTCACCCTAGTTGGCTTACTAACGCTTAAAGTCAAAACCTAAACAAAAGGAGAAGAAAACTATTTCTTCTACTCTAAAGCGGAAGCAAAATTGAACGGCAGATGGAGTATGAGGAGAACTTTTTCTTTCATGGAATAAAATGCAGTACGAGCAATTATTCATCAACTTAGTTCCTATTTATAGGCAACTCAAAGCTCACAATTTAGCTTCTAATAATCCACAAAGGCGTTCTAGAACCTTCTATATTATCCCTAGAATTTTAAGAGCTTTAATACAAGCTTAATGTTTAATGTTCCTATCTCTCTATAATTTGGGAATACAAAAGAATGTTCTAGAAACTTCTACTCATCCCACACGCCAAGACACGCATAATGTCCCGACTCATTTTTCGGGCTCCGATCAAGCTTCCCTTCTACGCTTCACTTTATAATTTATAGTTTAATAATACTATTTATTATATACGGCTTATCGTCATATGCTGACTTAGACGGATTTATATAATGAGTATTAAATAATATTAACCAACTATTACTTTAATATATGGGACACGAGCGGATCTTCAAGCTCATCGTGAACTCCCTTACGCCGGGTAGATTCCAAATATTAATTGTCCAACAATTATTTATATTGAACTATATACTGAATGTTTAAATCGGTTAATCAATCTAAGTTGTTCAACGGATATTTTTATGAGATCGATTATCTCATATTTCCAACAATATAGACAAAATTAACTTAAAAATTCAATCTTGAAGTTCTAAATTTCTCAATCAAGCTAGTAAAATTACCCTTATTAAATTTGTTCTTATAGGCATGATCGTTTATCCAATGTCAATATATCAATTTCCTAGCAATATAATCCAGAAGCTTGAATACATATTTGTCAATTTCCTTTAGAATTCTTCTTCTCATACTAAAATTCGTTGGATAAATTGATCATTTTTATAATTACCTACTAATTTTAGTGGCATGGGTTTTAAAAAATTGTAAAACTTTAATCTTGCCCTTCTAACAAAAACTTGTTTCAATCTCATCCTTAAATCAAATACTCATGTCCATTTTACTATCAAATCCAAATACTTTCCTAGTACATAACTTTCTTCTATACCACCTAACCAACACCCCTTCTGGGTATGAAAAAGTCTTTATGAAGGATTTAAATACATTAAACCCTTCATTTATTAGATTCCACATTGTGGATGTCGAATTAATCTATGGCAAGATAAATGGTTACGTCTCGTTTCACAACTACCCCTCAAACAACTAGCCATATCTTATCCTAACCCAACACGACAAAACGTTCAACTTGTCCATGACCTTACAGTTAATGCAATAGTTTGGAATATACCTTTAATTGTCTCACTTTTTCCACCAACAACGAGGCACATAAAATCACTAAAATTACCTCAAGTAAGTAATTGTCGCTAATCTGTGGTCATGCTCTGCAGCCATCAACATGTTGGTTTGTATGGGTGGCTACGGACCTGCCTCTTGAAGCATCTCTACAATCCTCACACGCTGATGGACTAACTGGCGCCTCTACGCCGAGCGTATCAACGCAGGGAACCACCAAAATTACACTTCACAGTCAGCCCCCGATACTCTAGTCCTGGAATACCCAACTATGTTATACTACACCTGCAACTAAATTTATCTATAATCACATTTTTCATAATCATCAAAAACAACATTCAAACACCTACCAATTTTTCTTATCTTCCTAAACACATTTGGAAACATCTCTAAAACCAGATTCCAAAGTCTTCCTCTGAAATCGCTTCTTAATCGGAATGCCTAAGAATAGTTTAACATATTCATAAAATAAAAAACACAACAAATTGTAGTTATGACACACTAATAAATGATCGACTACCCTTCGCTCATGCCCTATAATATTACCTCTTTGAATTTCTTGTGATTTTTTTCAGTTCAAATCACCAAACCTAAACATAACTAATATCTTAAATCATTGCCTCTGAAGAAATTGGAAACCCTCACATCCGAATTATCAACACACTCTTTTCCTTATTAGCAGCCTATGGACAATTTGGACTCGCGTAAACAATATCATTTTTAAACTAACTCAATCAGTTAACACTTTAAATAATTTATTAGCATTATGAATAATTTCTCTTCTAAATGAAAAAAGAACAATTTATTAGCATCATGAATAATTTCTCTTCTAAATCTTCCCAATCATATCATATCACAGAACCAAATCATACCACCAATACTTTTATTTCACAACATACTATCAATACAAATAGTACATGTTTTCGCTCCTCATTTTATATGATCTACCTTACTTTACAATACAAACCATTACCCTATATTTAAACATGTTGCCTTATACACACTAATATCATTCTATTTAGTGAAAACATCAAGATATATTCCATATACTCACAACCAAATATATATACCTTCATTGCGCTATCATATAATGGAACCACTCATATTGAGTATACTTTTAGCGATTACTATCTTACCTCATACTATATATTTTGTTTTGGATTTTTCTCTATCGCGAGTTATTTCTAGTTCACTAGCATGGATACAAGAAATGGAAGAATGGTAAGCTTTTTGAATACGAAAGTACACGGACGAAGAAATGTTTTCCTGCAGCTCACAACTATAGCTAGTTTCAGAGAACTATGCTCCATAGTTTTCCACCCTAGATCTGATTTTGTATCCTTATGGATTTTGTTCCAGATCTATTGTAGTTTAGTCATTTTATCTTGTTTCACAAATTGTATTATACTCTATTTTGCTATTTTTGTATATTAATGCAAGTAACTAAAAAAACAAGGTCTGCATAGGGATGAAACATTATTTTCACTCATGAAAAAGCCACCGAGTGTAAAATAGCACCTGCTAAAGCCCCTGAATGTAAGAATTAATCAAACAACAACCAAAAGCTCTGGTGCTAAGACCAGACACAACGGCGGTCGAATCTAAACTCCTAAAAAACCAACACTTGCCTGTGCTGTGATAACAAAAGTCCGCAACACTATATATACAATCAAATAGTATTTTTTAAATACTATCCATAAATATATAATTTCCACAACTACTACACTTACAAATGTAGCCGACAAAATATCTTACTTCACCCTCTAAACCCAACTCTTTGGATCTGTTATTTTTTGCATCTTTTTTCTTTTTTATGGCGTCTTTACTCTGAAACACCCCCCAGTCCCCAAATCGCGAAAGCTACTTTTCTCACTGCCTCCACAACCCAACACCCTCCTCAACAGGTATTTTATTTATGAATTAAGCCTCAATTTTGGATTTAATTTATTAGTTAATATAGGGACATAATTTATCCAATTTGGTTTTGATTGAGTTAATTTATGGGCATAATCGAATCAATTGTGTTTTTGTTAAGTCAATTTAGATTAATAATTGGGTCGATTATGTTTTGATTGAGCCAATGATTTGTTAATGAAATTCATTTGTTTGGTAAAGGATGTTGAGGTATTTTGAGCCAATTCATTGCAATTTCTTCTACTACTAGTCGAGTTCCATCTTCGAATGACACCCCGCCTAGAAATGCCACTTCAATCTCGAAATATGTCTTATATTTTGGTTATGTAATATTCGTATACCTACCTCAATCTAATTCCCCTATGATCCTTCACAGTAGTCTATGACTGTTTGTAAATATTAGTCGATTTATGTATTGTTTGTTTTTTCTGAATTTTTTTATTTTTATTTGGTTCTATGTGGTTAGGGAGCAGGGACGGACCCATAAATTTAACATGGGTATTCATTTCATCATTCAAAATATAAAATTTTACATGGGTATTCATGCTTGGGGCATGTTTTGAACTAGAGACATTCTTTAAGTTCGTCAAAGTATTAACCATTTAAGCAAAAAAAATTTAATGTAGGGTATTCATCCCTTGTTACTATATGGGTCCGTACTGTGCTTAATGATTTTTGGTGATTCTTGTTTGTTTTACTCAATGGAACAATTTGAAGTAATAAGCCAATTATGGTCGCTATATTTGTATTAGAGATTTGTAAATATGGTAGTTTCGGCTCGTTCACAACTTTTATTGTTGCCCAAGATGAAGTTATTTGAGGTTGTCACATTCTCATGATATTAAAGAAATTGAATTAATTCCAAAAATGAGTAAACTACGGGTCGTGTCCATGTGAATAAAGCTTTTGCGTATGAATGTATAGAGGGTTTGGTATTCCTTGATTGATTTGATGTCAAAACCTTTCAGATCATCCCCGACCGACCAAAATAGTTAATAACTGATTTAATGAAGTTGTTCAACTTTGACAGATTGATACTTTGGTCCTCGTATTCAAGCTGAAGTAGGATTTATAAATTTTGCTGCCAATGTCCTCAGATGAAGATCAAGACACCATTAGAACGCCTATCAGCCAAAGACCAGAGTGGGCTGACATTAAGCCTGTCCCACAGCATGATGGACCCAACCCTGTGGTAGCCATTGCCTACACTGATGAGTTTGTTGAGACCATGGACTACTTCCGAGCAATCTACTTGGGAAATGAACTGTCTACCCGTGCTCTTCATCTAACTGCAGAGGCCATTAAACTCAATCCTGGAAACTACACAGTACGCTTTTCATCACTATGTGTAATTGTGTTTCAAAAGCATCCTCTATGTGGTTCAGATTAAATATTAATTATTACATTCTTTTTCTATGTCAGATATGGCAGTTTAGGCGTCAAATACTCGAGGCTCTTGGAACTGAATTGCATGAAGAACTGGATTTCGTGGAGCAGATTGCTGCAGCAAACAGTAAAAATTATCAAATATGGTAGGCATTATCCACTTATTAATTGTATTCAAGCTTTGTTCAATGTCTTAAAACTTGTTATCATCTAAGATTTTGGTCCTTCCTCGAAGTCTTTTTCTTAAAAAAACTCCTTACTTAACGAAAAATGCGATGAATTACCATCATTACTTATTCACTTTTAGACAATAGCATCTTTTAGAACTACTATCATTATGTGGAGTTCGAAATGCCACTTCAGACTACTAAAAAATAGGGCATTTTTAACATTAAAGAAAAATATATGGGGACATCCAAAAATGAAATCTAGCCAAAACTTAATGGAATGAAGGATTACAAAAAATTAGATCCACTTTGCATGTAAAAATTTAAATGGTAACTGTTAGCATTTAAGAGGAAAATAGTTCGAGAGGAAAATGGGAGTGTGGACTTAATTACATGATTGATATCCTGATTGTATTCTTGCAGGCATCATAGGCGTTGGGTCGCAGATAAGCTGGGCCCTGAAGCAGTGGCGAAGGAACTTGAGTTTACAAAGAAATGCTTTGATCTTGATGCAAAACATTATCACGCTTGGTGCCACAGACAGGTAGATTACATTGTCATTTCCTCATTGGTTACATGAAATAAAAAAATTAGGGGCGTGTCTAAGTTAGTTTACTACAGAACACTTATGATACCAGGGAACTGGATGTCTTTCAGCATCTTAAAAAAATTAATTATTTCGGATGGATGTTTATTTTCTACAGTGGGTCCTTCAGGCATTTGGAGGGTGGGAAAATGAACTTAATTATTGCCAGAGACTTATTGAAGATGACATTTTTAATAATTCTGCTTGGAATCAGGTAAAGAGTTCAAATACAAATTCTAAAAGGAAACTACAGTTGCTTGGATGTATGCTATAATTTGTTACTGTTGCTTATTGCCATAATTTTTTGCCAATGTTGAACAAACTACAAAATGCTAGCGAAAAAGCGCACTTCTACCGATCTACTAGATTTATCAAACTAATGGATAACTCAGAGTGTACTAGTACAAGATATAGATTATGTTTAATCTGGATGATAATTTCTATACTCAATACCAACAACACATCAACCCATTAGGTGCTATATTCTTTTCATGATTGTCATATGTTATGACTTCTACTAATTATCCATTAAGATGACTACTAAGATTAGGTATTGGACTGGACCCAGGATTTATGAGCATTATAATTGTATTTGACCCCACTCAGTTTGAAAGGTTTAGCTGTGTTTGGTATAGATTAAAAGGTCAGAAGTTTAGTGAGCTTACACCTTTTTCTTTGTGTAAGTAGCACCCTCAATAAGCTAACTGAAATATCAAGTGCTTCTTTGGTGTGTGCCTGTGCTTCATGTAACTCGTTAGCAGTAAATAATGAAATTTAGTTCTTTGGTAGAACTGGCTACATGTTCTTTTGATCTAATAACCCCTTAAAGATGCTGCAGAGCCATCTTTTTTGCTCTTATTCTTTTAATTATTGTATGAATTATTAGAAATTTCGACAATTTTGTTTTATCATGTAGCGATTCTTTGTCATCACCCGTTCTCCTCTCTTGGGTGGTCTTGAAGCCATGAGGACGTCAGAAGTATCTTACACGATAAATTCCATCAAAGCTCACCCAGAAAATGAAAGTCCGTGGAGATATCTCAGAGGGCTCTACAAGAATGATCTTCAATCTTTGGCCACAGATCCCTTAGTGGCTTCCATATGTCTAGAGGTATTGAATACAAAATCTAATTTAGTTCATGCCTTGAACATGCTTTTGGATCTCGTCTCCCATGGTCTCCAAGCAAGTGAAGGTTTGAGAAATGTTGTCGACTCTCTTGTCCTTGACTCGGCTCCATCAGATTTAGACATGGCGAGGAAAATTTCTTTGGTCTTGGAACTAGTTGATCCAATGAGAGCAAATTACTGGAGGTGGCGTAGAAGTACAGTCACTGCTCAAACAGCCCCATCTCAGAATGTAGAGGGGATAACTGGATTAACTTTGTGATGATGTAGTCATGGCTAAAGATGGTGTATCATTGATAATTTGTTTACTTGTTAAGTGTGATTTTACAGAGAATCAGACCTAACATACTAGAATTATGGATGGTTGCTGACTTTTTTTAGGAGTATTGGATAAATTTTATTCTGCTGAATCTTATTCTCTGAAAAATACATGAGCAGAATGCAATGATGATTGTACAACTTCATGTTTTTGTATAAACTATTTTCGGCAGTTATTGTTTCTCATTTTACTCTTGGGATTCATTATTTAGAAGTGTCCAGACAAAATTAGGGTAGTGATTGTACACTAATTTTTTTTTTGAAGTTTTCTCATCTTGAAAGTGCCTCATCAATCCTAATCTTGACTAAATACACTTCGTTGATTTAAATCTAAGTAGGGAACTGATACCACATCTAGAGTAATATTTTATACAAATGGTACAACTTTTTTTCTTTTTTGATAATTCCATCATTCAATTAATGTACATAACCATGTGTTTACAACATGATTACAACATGTTCATAATTTGCTTACAAAATGTGTTGAATGGAGCTACCTAAAGCCTAGACAAATAGATCGGTTACATAAGTTCCGTGGGACAACAAAATTTGATCTAAATGGACGAATGTTAGTGTAGAGTTCCTCCAATCCTGTCAAAATGATGGAACTTGCGTGAACTTGTGCTGCCAAAAACTGCTTCCATTCCTTCCGAGAGAGTAACCCCCATACAAACCTAGAAATGACTTGGGATAGTACAAAATCCAAAACAAAGTATATATTACAAGGAATATGTGATGAAACTAAGATGGTACTAAGGATTATGGCTTCCATAATGTGCTTTCTGATAGTGTGCAACATCATTTGTGGAGTTGGAGATTGGATAAAAAGTTTGTCACAATAATAGAGTTTGTCAGTGGTGTAGCAAGAAGACAGTGGGGTGAATGTGTGCAGTCAAGGGTTAGATAGATGGTGTATATTGGAGATGAGGAAACTCGATGTTGATTATGCAGGAAGATATAAGAATGCTTGATAAAGGTAATATGTTTATGGAAAGATGGAGCTATTGGTGATGACAAACTAGCGTGAGCTTGTTTTCAAATGGAGCTAAAATGGTTTAGCAAAATGATAAATTTATGCAAATTAAAGTTGTCATTGTGGAAAAGTATTTGATTTCTGAACCACTAGATTGTCCATAACGTGCTAATAAGAAAGTAAATATTATCGTAAGCTAGTTGAAAATTTAGTAGATTTTACGTTGACAAAAACAAAGTATCTGGATGATTGTGAAGGAAGGTTTATGGAAATCAGACAGAAGAAAAAAGAAATACAGGCGGGCATGAGCAGGAAGAGATCTCATATCGCGGGAGGAAACTTTGCTTGTGAGTTCTGTGTGGACAGCTCCGATCCAATCATTTTTAGTCGTTCAACGATAAATACATGTGTTTATGATTTTGTTGGTCTTATGAGAAATATTTACTAATGTAGGGAGTCGATTGTAAAGTAGTTTCCAAATGAAGAGTTTGATTTTATAGGGAATACGGGTTTAAAAGATACTTAAAATAGCAGGTAAGAAGGGAAGAGATAGTAGATTTGAAGGATTATTCTTGTTTGAGGAAAGTCATTGGTAGATTAGACTGTTGTAGGGGTAATTTTTGTTTTAAATTACAAAATAAAACGATCCGTTTGGCCATTGAGTGGAATGTTGGCAATTATGACGGTGATTGGAGGAGTACAAATGGTATTAAGTAAGGCGAGTTCTAACTTTGTGAATATAGTGAGTTGGGCATTGGAGTTTGGGTTAGTAGATGAGTTAAGTTGAATTGTTATTACACAGTGAAGATAAGAAAGAAGAGGAGGTGAAAGGGGAGAAGTATTTGGCAACCAATTGTCATGCCAAATGTTGTTGTCCTTTTGCGCCACTAAAGAATGTAGTATCACGTGTTGGAAGTGAAAGGTTGAAGGAATTTTAAAGCCTTCACGGAGCTCTTTGGAACCAATTTGCCGACTCTTGGAAGTTATAGTAGGAAGGGGAATGGAGTTGAAATATTTGAATTTGAGCACAACATATAAAGGAGTATGTTGCCGTTGAAGTAAATTCCAACTTGATTTTGCTAGTAAAGCCTTGATTAAAACTAATTTTAAATCTAAGGCCTCACAATGGTAGGGGTTGCAAAAGATCTAGTTGATCCAATGAATTTTTTTTTGAGAACCAGAATGCAAAAAAAATTGTAAGGAAGTGTTTCTATGCGGATGAAATTTTTGGAAAATTTGTAAATAGTCATGAGGTAAACTAAAAAACTTAGGAGTACAAATTTAATGAGAGTAATCTGACCCGACTTGAATTAAGAAATTTAGCATTCGTGATTGTATTTGTAAATTGATTTTATCATCTATATTCTCAAAAAATTTGATATTTGTAAATTGATTGTATCGGGGAGATACCTAGATATTTTAAAGTTAGTGATTCGGAAAAAGATAGAGATGCTAGAGTAATTTATTTTTGAGGAAGAGAGGTGGCTGGACTGAAAACAATATGAGACTTATAAAAGTTAATTTGTTTATCTGAATCCTTGTGATAGTTTTATAAAATAGTTTTAAAGGAAAGGATAGAAAGCAACATTTTTAAAAAGAAAGTTGTATACGCAAGCAGAAGATGAGTTAATTTGCAGGAGTGAATTTCTAAAGATATTTATTCCTTTTAAGTGATTTTGACTTTGAGAATGAAGAAGATAGGCTGAAAGTGATTCGGTACATAAGGAGAAAAGGATGGGAGATAAAGGATCTCCTTGTCTTAATCCACGGGATGGGGTGAAAGGTTGTGTTACATGTCCGTTTATAATAACTGAATATTGTACAGTAGTAATGCAATGTTTGATTAGTGTAATCTAATGAGGAGGAAAATTCAGCTTTGCTAAAGTAGTAAAAAGAAAAGGTCAAGAAATGCGATCGAAGGCTTTGTTCATATCAACTTTGATTACAGCGAGCCCAAACCTTTTAGAATGAGAGTTACGGATAGAGTTGGTGATTTCTTGGGCTAAAATGATATTATCTTTTATGGATCGCTTAAAAATAAAACCATTTTGATAAAGAAAAAGAAAGAGTAGAAAGAAAAGGCTTACTTGATTATTTAGCATTTTTTGAAACTTGATTTTGTAGATGAAATTACAGAGACTAATAGGCGATATTCAGTAATTCTTGAAGGATTGAGTTTTTTAGGAAGAAGGATAATGTAAGTTTAAATATATTATTTTAAAAAAATTCCATTATTTAAGAAATTTAAGGTGGCAGTTGTGATATCGTCAACAACCATATTAAGAATGTTAGAAAAAACTGGCAGAGCGTCAGGACTAGGAGATTTTAACGGAGCCATTTGAAAAGAGCAATTTGGACCATAAATTTAAGATATTGATCTGATCTGCGGAGAGAGAAAGGTAATATTTGTCACATTAGAGAAAGAAGAAGTAGTGTTATGAGGAGTAGGTGGTGAAGGATTAAACATAGTCAAAAAGAAATTGCGACAATGATCATGTATGTCGGTGAAATAACCCGTATAGGTTGAATATTTAATTATATTATTTTAATAGCTAGGTGATGATACATTGGAGGGTAAATATTTCGGAGAAATTATTAAAAATAATATTGCTATTGGTTGTGAGAACTAGCTCGAAGGTAGTATAAATACTGGAAGGGGTGTAGTCAGTCGAAATGAATAATATGAATGTGCTTGCGAAAATAATTTTAGGCGTAGTATTGCCGGTGATATATATATATATATTTATATATATATATATATATATCATTACATTTAATTGAATTATATAACTAAAACCATAAACCATTCCATTATTTATCCTTAAAACCACTTACTTAAATTAATTTGGAGTTAGATTAATTTGACTATAGTTAAGTTAACTTAATAGAAGTAAGCTTTCTAATATCAAAAAAAAGTTTCATCCTCCATTTCCCCATAGCTAGTCCACTCCCCTCCTACATCCCAAAGTTTTCTACATTTTTGAAATGAAAAGCAATTGAGTTAAGTAAAACATTAATCATTTTAAGAGCGCAAATTGTCTCTTGATTATAACTATTTTTGAAGTTATATTGTTGACTTTGTTAACTTTTGTTTAAGTGAAAAGTCAATCTCTGGCCATCATGTTTAATCCAAGAAATATAAATAAGGATGTTCAGAACCTCTTGATGATATTTTACCCAGAATATGATGTTAATCGATAATTATTGACTATTATTGACCTTTTAAAGATAAATAGGAAATAAATAGGAAATGTGTTTCAAATGTGATGATTTTTGGTCTATAAACAATCTATAACATTTGGAGTTGATTTAATGAAGCTTAATAAATACGATTTTGAGTCATTTTCTATTTATTATGATTTTATAAGTTAAATGGCTAGAAAGTGTATATGAAATATAAAATAAATACTATATTATTGAGAGAAAATTAAAAGATTAATTGTTTTATTTATTCTCGATAACTTCACCTAAATTTGAAGTGTTTTGAAATTGTTCACTATTTTTGGTGATTTAATTACTAAAACAAATTTTTAAATTAAGAGGAGATGAATTGGAGTTGAAAAATAAAATTGATGATGTTCGGTAACTTTGACGTTGTATGTGAGCTAAATTGCGTGATTTTGAAAGGGTTTAAGCTATTTATTTTGATTTGTGGATATTGGATTTTTATTAGGTAAACTGGCCAGGATTAAGAAGTAAATGGAGAAATTCTAAAAGTGAAAAATGATGCTTTAAAAGGGGCCTTCATTAGAAATAATAATAATCTTTGGGGATGATATTTTGGTAGTTGGGATGTTCAAATGTAAAACAAATTACGGCTTCAAGGTTATAATAAAAGCTATGGTAGAATAAAAGAATAAATGATAGAAGTGTTAACTTGTGAAATCGTTTGAATAGGAGTTGGCTTGGGTGCTTGGTACTAATGATTTTGCTTTTGCTCGAGGTGATGCAATATCTATATGAGAAAGTTATTAAATATGGTGTTATATGTATTGATATATATATTAGATTGGTTGAAGTTAGTAAACTAGTTTGGTTATATTATTAGCAAGGAATTTCGATAATGAAGCTCTTGCTCGAATCTTTAAAGTATGGGTTGATAGGTTGCCTTGATGATTTATACATTGCTGGAGGAATTTAACAGTGGTTGTGGATATTCTCTCAATAGGTAGCTAAAGAACTACGGATGCGGTTGATAGTAACACTTGTGACCTAAGAGTATAGATCAAATAGAATGTGCACAACACTTCTGAAGAGTGCGGTAGATAAAATCCTTGTGTCGTTGGACCCGAGGCTCCTGAGGTAGAGGTAGAAGTGTATATATATATTTATACATATGTTTAATTTTAATATTATATAGTGGTGTTTATGATGGGAGAGATTAGTATTATGTTGATAGTGCTATGATAGTCTTTACTTTATTAAGCAGAACTACATGTTGATTCATAAGTTGTGTATTGATACAAACGTTGATGTGTTTGACCTTATATTGTATAGGCTATATTTGTAGTTTGATGTACCTGCTGAGATGTGTCTTTATACATGTGCACGTATGTGTGTGGTTGGTTACCGCCAGATGCGATATTTATTCAAGAGCAGCAACAAACTTTAACTTTATGGGAGGCGTTTTTAAATATTTAAATTATGTCGTTATGATGTTTGGTTATGACCAGGAGACTTGATGTATGATTATATTTTGGATGATGTATTTAGTGGTGTGTTAGTTGCTGATGGATAAAAGTATATTTTAATATTATCAGTTAATTCTTTTTATGATCATTAAATTGATTGAAAATTTGACTACGGTATTACGTGTTGATAATGATCTTGTCTGCATGACCCCGTGACGTGGAAGCGGGTCGTTGCAGTCGGTATGTGATTGGAAAGATTGTTATCGTTATCAGGCTTCAAGAGATAATAAGTACATTATCTGCTTTTTGACACAATTAAGGTAAGAAATTTAGTGTTGATGCGTTGTGCTTCGTTTAAATCGATGATACGAAATAATTTTTAACCAAAAAGTAAAAATAATCAAATAGTTCTGAGGAATCTTGGTAAATAAATTGAAGAAGGAAGGGTTATTTTTGCGATAGAAGCAGATGAGTTTGAATAGCATGGTTGATTATGAATATTGCGATTCTTGATGAGTTGTTTTATTATCTGCCTTGAAAAGCTTTAAAAGGAGTTAAATTACGAAATAATAATAATCTTTAGAATGATATTTTAGGTAGTTAAGGATGTTCAAATATAAAATAAATTCTAGAACTAGTTATAATAAAACTATATTAGATAACATAAATGATAAGAATGTTAACATGAAATCGTTTAATAAGGAACGGATGCTTGGACTAGCTAGTTGAATGCTAATGAATTTCGTTTTGCTCGAGGTGAGTACATATCTACGACATGAGCAACTATTACATATAGGTGTTGTATTAATATTATATATATTAATAAATTGGTTAAGTTGTGAAATAAAATAGTTGGTTCATATTGTATACTAATGTGCTTTCAGAGCAAGCAAATATTAATATGCATGTTTGAAATAAGGTTGATGAGTTGTATGATGAGTTATATATTAGTTGTGGAAGTTATTGATGGTTTGTGGTGTTACATAATGGGGCACTGTTAATCAGGTTGATGTCTTCTGGCGGCCTGGGGAGTTAAGTCGATAGATGTGCCCCATACTCTGAGTCAGTAGGTAAAATCCTTGTGTGGTGAAATCTGAGTAGAGGCCAAAGTGGCATATATATATATATATATATATATATATATATATATATATTTATCACGTATAGTTGTTTAATTTTTGTGGCCATAGAGGAGTAGTGTTTATGATGGGGAGATTAGTATTATGTTGTCATTGTACTGAAATAATAGGCGATGGGTTTCTCTTGTATTCATGAGGAACCACATTGATTCATTAGTTTGTATTTAGTTGATGCGTTTGACATATATTATTATGTCATGTTTATGATTTAAATTATGCCTGTAAGGATGTATATTTATCCACGTATTGCGCGTATAATGGTTGGTTACTACCGTGCGTCATTTATTCATTTAAACTTAAATGGCTTCATTTTCTCTCTACTATGGGCGGATGGTTTAATACTGGGATTGTTGGGATTGATTCTTGCGTTAGCAAGTTGGTGGGAATTAGATCGTAGGTGAGGCGGTGGGTGGCTAGGAAGTCCTCAGCGTTCAACCGTATTGGTCCTTTTTAGCCGATGTCCCTCAGAAACATATATTTATATTTAGAATTAAATGTTAGACCATACTAATACTAAGATGTATTTTTTGAGAGACCTTATAATAAGTTTCGCTTTTATTATTAAACTTTTAGTGTATAATTATATGTTGGATGATGTGTTTAGTGGTGTGTTATTGGTTCATGCAGAGGATAAAAAGTATTTTATTATTATTATTATGAATTGAAGTCTTTTTTATGATGTCATCCGTCGATTAACGTTGACTCACGTGCGGTTGATAATGATCTACAACACCTCAGGCGGCAGGCAGGCGGGGTCGTTACAATTTAGTATCGCGGCAGCTTTAAGGTGCATATGGTGTCTTATTGGTTATGTGCCTGGGTTTTTACGGTTGTTGAGGAGTTGTCGATATTTGAGTCTTAACAGGCTAAGCATTCCTTCTTTCGTTGTAAGTAGGCGTTGAGGCAGCAGATGGGTCTGTTGGTTTGGGGAGGCTGGGAGGTGTCGGAGGAGGTAGAGAGAGGTGTAGAGAAAATGTGGATAGCGTTGTGAGCGATTGATGAGCACAGTGAGGTATGAGTTCGAGAGTTAAATGTGGATGAGGATCAGTAAGTAGGGCAGTTGAGTTAGAGACACGAAATATTTGACCGTTTCTTGAAGCGACCGCTAAGTTGTTGGGCTGATTCGCTGATAGGCGTTGGAGTTAGATTCGAGATGTGAGACCATATTGCCCGGAAGCCCTATGGGTATTGCGAAGAGTTGAGGACAGTTCTTTGGTTTGCGTGGTGGAGCTCGGGATTGGGAAAAATGTGCACCCAATCTTTGGTTCTTGGCCCAGTCAGAACCGATTCAGATGGGACCGATTTGTGAATGTTTAAAGAGAGCTAGTATCTTAGAATGCAATATGCTGCAGATGCGGGGGGTGGATTCGAGGCTTAAGCGAGGGGCGAGAGTGTTATGACTACTAAAGGTTGATGGTATGTCATTTACTCGGAAGGAGAGAGGATTGTCTAGATGAAAGCTTGAGGAGAGAGGACAATTGATCGTATGAAGAAAGTTTCTTGTAGATTCAGTGTACCCAGCGGAGAACTCTGAAGATTCTGCGGAGTTTCGTCGAGAAATTTGGTATAGATTCGTGAAGGAAGCGTCTTGTTTACTTGGCGGTTTTCACGGTTGAGAATCTGGCATTGCGAGGTGGAGAGGGATGTGAAATCAGAGTCTGATGTGGTAGACGCGGGCCGAGCAGGCAGGAACTTTGACGCAGCCGGCCGAGCCGTTTAATCTGTATGCAAGACTTTTGAGGCTTCTGAAGCGTCTGTAGCTCACAGAATAGTGGTTTTCGGTGGTATTCCCAGTGTTAAAACAGATGTGCATATTGATGTTACCGTTGTGGATAGAGTGGGCACAGATTGTCGGTGCAGTGTATGTTTACGTGTTAGCGACTTGACATTTACTGTGAATGTGTGTCCTTGCATGTGAATTTCTGACGTCGAGCCAGTTTCGTCTGAGTTTGGGAGAGGTGGATGCCGGGAGTAGTCGAGTCTGGAGACGGTTCGGAGGCAGTACAGGGGCCGAGGTTGGTGGTGAACCGACGGGTAGGGCGGGGAGGCGGTATGAGTGGAGTTGGCGATAGAGGGGCAAATCGATGCGGTCGCGAGGGAAGCCTGGGATAATCCGAGAATGGTGGCAATTGCCTTTTATCTTTTATATGGCTTTGATCTTTCGAGTACTATTTGATTCTAGAGCCATAGCGCTCTTTTATATCTGCGAGAACTTTGCTAGAAAGAGGCTACGCTTTGAGTTATGAGCGTCTAGCAATACCTTTAATAATATGATGCGGTGGGGAGGAATGGGTTGAAGTAAATGAGGTTTATAAAAATTGCCCACTTAGTGTTGATAACCTTGTATTGGAGGTAGATGTCTGTGCCACTTTGAATTAGTGGATTTTGACTTAATTTTGGGAATGGATTGGTACAGGAAAACACCGTCTTTGTAATAAATTGTCATAGTAAGGAAATTGTGTTTCTGCCCAATACGATAGGCACGAAGATTACGAGTTGTGGGAGATTTTATCGCTCGTATGATAATATTATTTACGTTTGGTGAAGTACTTGATAAATAGATAATAATGACTATATAATTATTTATGAATTTATATGATAGTGTAATTTGTGAGATTGTGAAATGTTGAATTGTATGATGGATTGTGTTATGTATATTATGGTAATGAGTTTTTTATATAGGGTGTTGCATTATATATAATATGGGTTCCATATATTGAGATAGTTGCGCGTGATTGTTGCATGATTTTTCCTAGAGGTTATTGTAATTTGTTGTGATGTTAATTGAGTGGGTATTGTGGTTATGTTAAATGCATGGTTGGCGGAGGTTTGGTGTGATGTCGGTTGTTGGTAGTACTTGATTTCGTATAAGTAGACACGCCCATATTAGGATGTGGGTATGTTGGAGTTGCATATGGGGTCATGCGATGCCGGATGGGGGTGATTTATGATATTGTATGTGATCGAAGGGTGAGCTATTTGAGAGAAAGGATATGATATTTTATGGGTGGCGATAGGTGGCGCAGGGACATGAGATATGATATTATATTGATATTCACGTGGGTGAGCACACTTGAGGAAAGAACACTTAACTGACATTATATAAATACGTCACGGTTATTGTGTGCATTGTGTTGACATTGGGTGGATAATATTTATTAATGCAAATATTGATAATGTCATGCTGTTTTGGGGAGTTTTGTTATCGTTATTGTAGTATAACCGTTGTGTTTGAAATTTATGATGTTTGTTGACTTGATTATGTGTCTTATCTGGATATAACATGTGGAGTTAAGCTTTAAGTTGAGTCCTACAGAATGTATATATGTTGATGATGATTATTATTATTTTAATCTTATGATATTTAGTACATGATAATCTTTTACCGTACATATATACTCACATCTATTCTAATCTATATCTTTTGTTTGTGTCTGCTCGTTCGGATGTGGATAAGTTACCGCTTACGGGTGATTCGTTTTCATTAATTTGTCGGTACCCATGACCTCAGTTAGCCCGGGTTCGTTTGAGAGCCGGTTGAGTTCGTGAGTGGCCAGTTGATTTTGCTTGGGTGAGAGGCGGTGGCTAGGATCCTCGGCGTTAAATGCTTTCTTGCATTTTGGTGTACTCGGACTTCGTATTTTGTTTTTGGTGTTGAAAATTACTCCATTTGTTTTTATGGAGTATTTTAGACTTAAACAATGTTATGAAGTTTGCTTTTAGTTTAGATTAGGTGATACCCACGATGATTTAAACTTCTGTATGGAAATATTTTTGAACTTTGAACTATTTCACTTTTATCAAACTATCGGTTTATTGATTTTCAAGCAGGTTATTTTTATTATCGACCGTCGGTATAATTTGACAAGTCTCTGAGGTTGATAACGACTCAGCGCCGGCGTGGAGGCGGGTTGTTCAAGCAAATTGGAGCTAGATTTGTTAGAAGAGTTGAGGACGAGTTTGCGGTTCTGGTTGCGTGGTGGGCGCTCGAGTTGGTGGGAAAATGTACTGTCTTTGGTTGCGGCCAGTCGGTTTCTGGGTTCATGAGACAGGATTTGTGAATGTTTAGAGATGGCTGGTATCTTAGAATGCGCATATGCGCTGTAGTGCGGGGAGTTGGTTAGAACTTTAAGCGAGGCGAGAGTGTTAATGACTGAAGGAGTTCGAGTGAGCTATGTCGGCCTCAGGAGGTGCGTATTCACTGAGGAAAATCGAAGATCAGGGATAAATTTGGTGGGAGATAGCGCTAGATTATCGCTTCATGAATTTTGTGACTTTTCATGAGATGTTGAATGATGCTTTAAAGGTAGAGATGGAGTTGGCTGAGTTTCGAACTAGTGGGGAGAAAACAGGGAGGCGGGGCGTCCGTTTATTGTGATGCGTTTCGGTCGGACTCGATTTAGTGCCTGACTTAAATTCTATAGCTATTGAAAGGTAAAAGCGATTGAAAAATTCATATTCCCCACAGCTGTGTCTAGAGTAACTTAAAACAATTGAAGTGTTTTGAAGTGTTAAGCTATTTTTGGTGATTTAATCTTAAAACAAATTTTAAATTAGAGTAGATGAATTGGAGTTGAAAAATAAAATTGATAATTACATTAACTTTGACGTTACATGTGAGCTACGTACAGAATTTCGTGATTTTTCAAAGGGTTTAAGCATATTTATTTTGATTTATAGGTGATAGTGAAGCTAGCAATTATTTAAGCGAGGAGAAAAATGGTTTTTGAGGCATAAAATCAATTTTGGGCAGAATGGTTGGGATCTTAACACACATTTTGAGCTAGGATAATTTTATTGAGATTTTTGGATTTTATTAGGTATTTATTTGGGAATTAAAGAAGTAAAAATGGAGAAATTCTAAAGTGAAAAAATGATACTTTAAAGGGAGCTAATTACGAAATAATAATCTTTGGGGGATGATATTTTAGGTAGTTAGGATGTTCAAATGTAAAACAAGTCACAGAACTCAAAGGTTATAATAAAAGCATATTAGGAGTAAAGAATAAATGATGAGATGTTAACATGAAATGGATTTTGAATAGGAGTTGACGGCTGGGTGCTTGGACTAACTATTTGAATACTAGTAGATTTTGCTTTTGCTCGAGGTGAGTATATCGCGTATGAGAAGTTATTACATATGGTGTTATATGTATTGATATATATGTGTCGTTAGTTGAGTTGTAGTAAATAGTTGGTTCTGTGTATATAGGGTGCTAAAACCAATGAAATGTTATCTGAATGTTTAAGTATGGTTGATGAGTTAAATGATGGATTTACTCGTGGATTATGGAGATTTATTGGTGGTTTGTGGATGATACATAATGGCTCTGTTAGCTAAGAACTACAGATGCGGTTGATATTGCTGCAGCGACCTAAGAGAAACATAGATGCGGTAGATGTGCCACATGCTGAAGTGCGGTGAAATAAAATCGCTTGTGTCGTTGGACCCCGAGGCTCCCACTGCCAGTAGAGGTAGAGTGTATATATATATTTATACATATGCTGGGTTAATTTTAATGGCCATATGAGTGGTGTTTATGATGGAGATAATATTATGTTGATAGTGTACTCTGAAGTGTCGTGATAATTAACACTTTATTCATGAACATGTTGATTCATAAGTTGTGTATTTGATACAACGTTGATGTGACTTCCCCTCCCACACTGTTATTATGGCCCACGTGTTTATGATTTAAATTATGCCTATAAGGATGTATGCTCTTTACTCCCATGTACGTATGTGTGGTTGGTTGCATAGCATCTGCGATATTTATTATTTAACCCAAGTAGCTTTCTTTCCATACTTTCTTTATGGGAGGAAGCGTTTTACGTCTGTATTTTAAGGAAGATATGTCGTTATGATGTTTTGGTTCTATTATTCGAGACTTTGATGTATGATTATATTTTGGATGATCTCTTTTTAGTGGTGTGTTATTGAGTTATACGATGGATAAAGGAAGTATTTTATTATTATTATTATTAATATCAGTGGTAATAACTTTTATGATGTAAATATTAATCCCCGGTGGCGTTATTCAGTGTTAAATGTTGATAATGATCTTGCTTTCATGTGTGCGGCGTGGAAGCCCGGTCGTTCGGTCGGTATGTGTGGTTAAAAGATTGTTGTCGTTATCCAGGTGCTCAAGGATATTATTAGTACGTATCTGCTTTTTGACATAGTCATGATAAAATTTAGTGTTGATGTCACTATTAACTTCCATTTTAAATCCGAACGTTGATACCAAAATATTTTTTAACAAAAAAAGTAAAAATATTAAGTGGTTACGGAGATGTTCTTCAGTAGCTACGTTAGTAGAAGAGGAAGGGTTATTTTGCAATAGAGCAAGATGAGTTTGAATAGCATGGATTTGATTATGAATATTACCAATTCTTGATGAGTTCCAATTTTTAATATCCTGCTTAAAAGTTTTAAGTTTTTGTAGAAGTTAGTAGGCGGCCGAGCAATTTGGATATGAAAGATCACAATTTTTTGGAGTATTATGTTAAATTCAGTAAAAGAAGATAAGAAAAATTCCAATTTAAAGGAATTATTGCGTTTCTGAAAAGCAGATTTAGTTGATAAAAGGATAGGTCCATAGTTTGAAAGTTGAACAGGCAAACCTTTCGAAAACCCATTTGGAAAAATTAAATCCCATTCAAAATTAGAAACTACTCGGTCTAACTTTTCATAAACTTTAACATTATTTCTAATGCCACACCAAGAGAAATCAGTACCCACATGTTTAGTAGTATGTAAGTTAAGATTATTAAGGAAGTTAAAAAGAAAGTCAGACCCATGAATAACAACAGATGGGGAGGGTATTTGTCAGTTTGGTATAGTATTTGATTAAAATCACCTAAAAGGACTAAAGGTTTATGAAGATAAGCTAAAAGGCTGGAGTGCATGTACGTCACAAATCTCAACCTCACGATTAGATAGGGGTGTCCATAAATACATCCTAAATATCATGGAGTTAGTGATTCAATAATGATTTCTAACAATATAAGGTGTTTATTAGAGAAAAGCAACTTATGAGATATGATAAAGCTATACTAACAAGTCCGTAAAAGCTTTACACAAAGAATTGATATTAAGCAAAACATCTGATGGTTTTAGTTATTAATGCCTTTTTTCGATTAAATGACTTAGCGTCATCTTCTGCTAGCATAATAATTAAGCCAATAAATTCAGAAACACCTTTGTAGTTTGTTTAATAAAATTATCCTCTGCATTTTTATATTATATTAACATTTACTTATATTAACTTTATTTTATGATTAAATAAGTATACTTCATTATTATTTATAATTAAATAAGAATAATTAACACTTAAATAAATAATTTTTTGACATTTTTAAAAAATAAAAGTATACAAATATTTTTTAATCTCATATTACAATAATAATGATTAAACGAAAAATTACCTAACAATATTCAAATGCGATACGATAAGCAAAAGGCCTTGATAAGCTAATAAATACAAATAACAAATGTCTGATATAATTGATCGACACTATAATCAAACTCTTAAAGCACATAATAAAAAAAAAATATAGGAAAAAAAAAATCTATTTATAAAGTAGAAAAATGAACCACATGTCTATTTATAAAATAAAAAATGATTAATTTTGATTATTCTTTTCATAAAAAATTATGTTATTAGCAAATAATTGATATGAAATAGTAGGATATATGATTAAAAATTAACGAAATACCGATCGTCGTATGCGAGATTAATTTTCAATAATCAATAAAATAATGAAATGGAGTGCGTGAATTCTTCACCAAAATTCAACAGATATTATTTAATAATAATTAATCACTTTAGATTGAGCAGCGCCGTTATGCTAAGATTATGTTATTAAGTAGTTGAAAAAAGTTTGGCATAGGTATATATAGTGCAAGTGAAAGAAGCGTAAAAGAAGCTAACAAGTAGTATCGACAACGTTTGTGGGGCGTATAGTTTTTACGTAAGAGAAAACAAAGATCGAGGTTTGAGAAGAATTTAAAACTTAAGTTTGAGCGTGACGGATCACCGATAGTTCAAGAGACTGCTAATGATGTTAGGGTTGTTTTAGACAGCCTTGAAAATCGCTAAGCGAAGAAAAAATTTGGAATTAAAATCACATATTAAAAAAGAACATGAATCAAATTGAAAAGTTTTAAGAGACGAGATAGAACCTGGATCAAAGTCAATTTCTGCGCTGAGGGTCTCGAAAGAGTGATTCATACCTAAATTCCAATTAACAAACACTTGAGGGGTAAAAGGATTCTCGTGTAAGCTATTAGACTAATCAGTGTCTACTATATCTCGTTTGAATCTAGGCTCCTCATTCTCCTCAAGTTCCATTTCCATCGAACTATGTCGTTGTCTTTTCAAGCTTACTTTAACCTTACTTTAACCTGTTCAGAAGACTCATGATGATCTATAATCTTGGTCAGTTTTTTGTCAAGCTCCAGCTGGCTAGATCCAAAGTCACCAACTACAACAGTCTTTGCACTTGAACTGGAATGGTTGGAGTATAAAGTTTGCCTCCGAAAATGGCGTATCCCTAATATCTCCCATGATGTCTTCATTCCATCAGTAACATGATCTTGGTCTTTATTTTTATTTTTTTCTCTCACAGTGCATGTGAAAGGCATCCTGTCAAGGTTCAAAATTGTGTCTGCTGTCTTTGTGGGGAATTGGTATGTAATTGCATCAACATGAACTTGTATATTTGGACTTGCTTTTGTAATATTGACCACATCAAGGTCATTTGCAGCACTTGTTACAAGATGATCATATTCGCAATTTTGCTTTGCATCATCAACGTGACTAGTAGTTTGCGATAATTTTTGACAATCCTTTGATGATTTATTTTCCGAATATTGATCAATGAAAGCTATATCGACATGATCTCTTTTCTTGGATATAATCTCTAAATTATCAACATCCATCCTCTTGTTATCTATCATCATTTCATTCTTTTGAAAATCCATATAATTATTCTCTTGATTCTCCTTTCTTCTAGACATAGAAGATAGGTTCCCAAAAAGCTCACATGATTCTACCATCCCCATATCATTGATGTTCCTATCTCTGTTGTTTTATTGATTAACAATTTTGTTAATAGGCAATCTACGTGAGCTTGATGTGAAGTGTTGGAGCAAGTGTGACAGTTAGTTCACAACTGATCGAGATATATTGTGGAAGGAGATATTTCGAATTCTTGAATTTGATAATAATTGGAAGATATATGTTTGTCCTATAATATATGGTAATGTCTTTATAGTGTCTTGGCCTTAAAAGTGCGATTTAGTTGGTTATAGGAATGAGAAAGTATCAAAAAATTATGGAAGGTTTGTTTATGGAAGTTATAAGCTACGCCATTCCAAAAGATTAATAAATTTTGAGCTTTCGCGGTCTGCAGCTTGGCGAACTGCAAAATTATAAAAAATTCAAATATTTAAAAATATATATTGAAATGATATAGTCATGTCATATTATTTCTTTATCGGTAATGAAGTGCATGGTAAAGTTTATAGAGTTTGACGAAAATAGTGAAATGGGATAATTTTTTTAGGGATGGAGAATGCTATAAAGCTTGTTTGTGGCTATTTATCTCAAATCCTCACTGCAAACTTAGACTACCAAAAAATTATTATTACGCATTATTTTGTGAGGCTTGAGAAGGAATTTATCTTTTTATTGTAGGATGAATGTGCGGGTATTACATAAAACTTCTTGTAATATGTACGAATGTTGTTACTTGTCGCATTGCGGCTTGATCTTGCTTTCGTTGTTTAAAGCGTGGTAAACACGTAGGGATAGTTGAAGGAAAGCTGAATGCGCTTGAGCAAAATAAAAAAAAAATCGCAGCGTAAAGTATCAGCTTTTAATTTATATATTTCAAATCTAAATAATACATTAAAAGTAAGAACACTGATGGAGTGGGAATGATACCAACCAAAAACTCTTATTCGCCTCCTTTGAATTACCTGGCTGCGCAAATAATAGTGTCTACAGTTGGTCGTCTTAGGAGAGGTTGAATCTCGTATTTAGGATTTCTTTAGAAACGATGGATTGGATGATAAACAAAAGTAAAAGCTTTCAACCTGGCTTGAGAATATGGTGGAGAATTTGGAGTTTTTTGTTTTTGTTATGAAATAATAAACCTAATAAGTCTCACTTATATAGAGTTTATTATTTAACACAAATAAATAGAATGACTAATAGTAAATTTCAGTTATTAAAAGTAAATACTAACAGTTATTAACAAGCTCAATGGCATTTAATTAATTAAACTAACAAGTTAATTAATTCGAGTTCATCCTATAATTGCGATAGGTATAAGTCTAGATGAAATTTATTGATTCTGTCGATTTGAGTTGATAATTAGCTCGACTAACTAAATAATTAATTGAGCTTATGAAGTCGATGAATTAGGGGCCGTCGAAATATATTTATGCGTGTTGTGTGATTATCTGAGAGATCGTTGATTCTGATGAAACGAATGCTTGATTGCGATTTTATTTATTACATGAAATATAGCTTCAACGTCATTGTATGTGTGTGGCCCAGGCTCGGAATAATAGCGATGCGTATAATAATATAATTGGCAATTATTATTATATAATGATTATATTAATCTAACAATCGATATAATCGCGGTATAAGCTGAAAACCCAACTAGTAATTCTGATTCTTATTATTCAGTCTCATATGTTTATATGTCATAATTAGCTAAGCCCAGTAAATGAATTCTGGCTTAATGAGTCGTAATGGGCTGTAATTATTGAAAAGCAATATTAGTGATTTCTAATAGTTCGCTCATCTCTGTAACATTTAACATCCGACTTAAGTTCTATCATCTTTACATTTCTCTCCAAATTCTCCTTAGGATTAAATCGGATCAAATGTGCCCATGTTATTAGATGTTCGGAGTTGCTTCTTATGAGGTCCCTGCATCTCCTCTATGAAGGAATCATCATGCACTCGCTTAATTATTGTGATTTCTGTTAGGTAATGAACACCGAAGTCGGAATTTTTCTTTTCCAATTTGACATCCCTATTTGGTGCATCTACCTTAAGTATATCTATTTCGTTATACTCTTGTATCTTAGTTGAAGGAATAAGATTCTCCGAGAGAAATTTTGGTTGATATCTTGATCACCTTTCTCCACAACTGTTATTTTTGGATGAGGTTCCTCAATTTATATTGATAGAAATTGGCTAGACAATAAAAGAGAAAGCTTTGTTCCCCAATTTGAGGGTCCCCTTCTCCATGGAAACCCACTTATTTCTTGAGAGTACATTGTATGTGAAGATGTGGATATACTGCAACTTCCATCAAAGTATTTAGAGCTGGTGGTGGTGCCGTCGCAACAGAAAAAGGATAACATAAAGGGGGATGGATATGCAGGGTGGCAGAGAAAACCACACCCCACCACCTCAAAAATGAAATCTCCTCCTTCAATGTACAAGGCACACTCTTATAGCTGAGTTCTTTTTTACAATTCCGCATCTGCAGAGAAAACCACACCCCACGGCGGCCTTCATCTTTTTGCTATGTATAATTAAAGTAATGAAACTCAAACAACCAATTTTGACAATCTGAAAGCTAATTTTTACAATTCCGCATTTCTGCATGTCCTAGGAATTCTTGTGATGATGGTAAGGCATTAAAATATTTTGAAAAACAAATACTCCCTAACAAAATATTTACATTACGTTTTAGGTTTGATAAATAAGACAAAACAACAAGGTGCATCTACGATATAGGACGTAAGAATTTAAGTGCATCTACGATATAGGACGTAAGAATTTAAGCTGCTTATCTTAACAAAAGGCACATTCAAAGAAGAGTAATTCGAGTTAAAGAACCAACCAACACACATACAAAAACACCAGGAACTAGGTTTAAGGTCCGGGAACTAATCGATTATTTCTCCCTCTTCCTCAGGTAATTCTTCATGGTTTCTTGGACCATCATTCTCCTGATTATGATTATGTTGAATGCCTTCATTGTCGACACCATCAACGCTACCACTGGGGCCAACATCGACCCCCCTAATAACTTCATTCTCCTCTACCACGGGGCTTTCATAATCTGCAACCTTAATGATCACGGGGGGAAATTTGAGGGCTTTCTCTGGAAAATCTTTAAAGAAAGAATTCATTACCATGAACCTGAAGACTTGCAACAATTGGTGCTTCTCTCTTTTAATGTCTGCACTTAGGAGCTTCTGTAATAAAGTTGGTTTCTTCTTGCTTGCTCCGTCTTGTCTAGTTAGCTTATTATTTCCTCGTATTTGTTTCTCGTTCAATTGATCCATCTGCTGACATTCATCAGAGGGATCACAATTTCCAGATTTGGATCTTCTGGAGAAATGGTCATTTTTATGGAACCTCCCTCTTTTGTTAAACTTGTTCTGGAACCTTTCTTTTTTGTTAAATGGTCTGTTAGTCCCCTCCATATGCACTTGTTTCTCCGAATCGCATAAATAACTTGATGGTATTTCTGCAACTTCACATCCCAACTCAGCCTGCTTCGCTAAAATTTCTTTCAGTTGCTGCCAAGAAAATGACCAATGAGATAAAGAATTAACAGCAATAAACCACTTCCAAATAAAATAGCAACACAACGCTCAACAATGTGACTACAAATAATAGAGCCAGGTCAATCAACAAACTAATCAAGAAACCCACAACAAAAAATATGTGAACAGGATCAAATTAACGCTTATATAGTTGATGATCAATCTTCACTACTCATGTGCCTTATTCAACAAAAACAAACATTATACACAAGTTAAAACATAACTGATAAATAAGGCTCATAGATGACACAAGTGACAAAAGTGAATACTGGCAAAAGCAAAGTTGATGATTTTTCCCTTTTTCTCTAATAAGTTTATCAAGGTCTCCATTTGTCAATGAATATGATATTTCTAATTTTAGACAATTTTTAGGTTGCTATTGAACTTTACAATGTGCAATTGAGAGATCAGATGGAAGAAATACGTAGTCTTGACGATGATCCCAACTTCATAATTGACCACCAACTAGTCAAGAATCGAGACATCTGGTCATTTGTGAGCTCGAATTGTTGAAAAAATAATTCAATGGAATAAAGTGAAAATCTACTTACTGAACATAAAAAACTAAGTTTCATGTGCATTGATCATTGCAAACCTAAGGTAGTTGCATGTGGGATAATTAACATCTCATTGGGGTCCTAAGAAAGGAAATCACAACTACTTAATAGTAGACAAATCACCAACGTTTATTTAAGCATGTCTCGTTGAGCTGTTGAGCTCTAGGGATGAAAAAGCTACCAATTTTTTAGTGATCAATTATGAAAAAAAATGAAGCATCTTCTAACTGACAACAATTGATAATATCTGTGTACAGAAAAAATACCTGGCGTCTCAACTTTGCTGCTTCATCGCGTGCCTCAGATGCTGCTGTTTTATCTGCCAATTTCTGTAGCCAAGTACCATTAACATTGACAAATTGTCTATAAAGATAGGCTTAAAATGTTGCGGTAAACATACCTTTTGCAAGGTAGCTTGTAATGGGTAGTTTTTTCTACGTTGTTCACGCCACTGTTTGATTTCTTGGTCCGTGTAAGTCAATACCAGAGACCTTAATTAAAGAAAAAGGAGGACGACAGAGTAAACAAGAAGTGTAAAAAATAAAACTTGAAACCTTCAGCAGAAAGAACAATTTACCCATATACCTAGGGTAAAAAAAAATCTGTAAGACTATGATGCATAATGAATATTGTGAAGAACAGATGGAAGAGAACCTCCATCATGTTCCAAATACATTTGTTGGCTGGGCAAGGTGAAGAAGCCCTGACCACTTATACTCAATTAGATCAACCTTATTCTTTTACCATACCCAATATTTTGAAATAACAAATTAAGGTATAAGTATTATTTTAATATTATTTTTATTCGAGTTGTGTGGATTTAAGCCAAGAGGCGACTTTTTAAGCCTTAAACCAGGGCCTTCTGATGTCATAAATATAAAGCTGCACTTATCCTTGATAAATGCATCGTCAAAAAACCTGACCCTCCAAACTATAATTTTTCTTCTAACTTAACTTGTTGCTCAAAGTTTAAGAAAGTTAGTTGACAACACTGTCATGTACCACTCTTTAAAAGGTAAGAGAAAGTTTGAAGCTTTTTGTATATTTAAGAAGATTGTGAAAGTTTGACTTTGTTGGTATTATAGCTTGAGTTGTGAAACTTTAAATGGTATAAGAGGTGTAAATACAGGCTTAGATTTTTTGTGGTTAGGGGTTATAATAATTGATTTTTGGGGTTGGAAATGTATTGAATATTGATAGTTGACTTTTATTTGAGGTAGTTGACTTTTTAGGATAATGTAAAATTGGTAAAGTGTACTATTAGTTTATGAAAGTTGTTTTAGACAAAGTTTTGACTTTTAAGTTGTTGTAAGGATTTATATTTGATTTGGATTGGGTAAAGTGAGTAGTATTTGGATTTTGGAATTAAGATTTGTTAATAAATGGGTAAATTAGTTTAGGAAAATTAGTTTTGATTTAATTAAATTTGTTTAAAGTGTTAGTATGGGTATGGGGTGAGGGCGATTATGGTGGGGAAAGGTGTGGTGTGGTTGAAATGTTGTCGTTTTATTGATGCGTTTATCTTTCGGCGTAGTAATCTTTTCACACTTAAGTTAATATTTTGCTTAACTAAATTGTTGTAAAGTTGGATAGTTAACTAAATGAAGTTTAGATGGTAGCAGTAGTAATTATATATTTTACCCCAGTGTTTGTGGTTAGGCGTGGAGGCGTGGGAAAATGCTGGATTGATTAGGTGAGGCGGTTATTATTCTTCCTTGAGAGTGAGTATTTATCTCGCTGAGGTGTAAGTTAGTTTACTTAGCCCGTGAATGTGTTGAATTTAGTAATAATTGTGAGCGTGTTATACATGTATTGTGTATGGATTATTTGGTATGCGTTATTGGTTGAGTAGTTGAGTTGTGTGTGATGTTTTGTTGGTTGGAGTGGCATGAAGCGAGGTTGTTTGAAATTAGTTCATGTATGATAAGTTGTCTTATCGGTATTCTTGTGTATTCGGTATAGTGTGTTGTACGCCGTCTTATAGATTCTGAAGTGTGTTGTTTAAAATTGTCTTATGCTTCGGTATGAGTGTGTTGTATTTTCCTCAAATGCGCTAGTTACGGTGTGTTGTTGCCGAATTATTTAGGCAGCAGTTACCTTTTTATTGATATGGGCGAATTTTAATTTGTGTCGAGTTGACGGGTGGTCTTGTTGTCGGATCTATTAAATTGATGGGTGCTTAGAGCCTAGGTGGCTGACGAATTGTGATAGTCTTCAGCGGTCTAGTTGTTTTGGATTGAAGTTCAAATTCCTCTATTTGTTATTACTTCGATTTGGTTGTATATTGACATTTTGTCTGCTGGTCGATTCTTTGTATCTTTGGTTGTTTTGTGTGGTTAGAAATCTTACGATGGATCATTTTTCTTGAAAGCGTTAGCACTAGGATGTATATTGTTTTTATTGATTATTTATGAGCGGGTAGTGCTTTTAAATTTAGATACGTCCATCGATTAGTAACTACGGTCTTTTAAATTTGAATTAAATCCATCGATTGGTGACTTTAGTGTCAAGGGATTTGGATAGTTAACTTGAGACGGCCGACTGCAGGCGAATTCGTTACACCTTTAGTGTTCGCCTTTAAATTCCTTTCGATGAGTTGATCAATATCATATAACTACATAATAAATTTTGTGCTTTAGCGGTGGGCATACCTTCTGACACTAATGTGCCACATGACCGAGTCGCCAAATATAAAACAGTCTGAGTGATGGCAACGAGTTTTGTTAGACAAGTTTCTTATCATCTCCTTGATCGTCAAGAAGCTGATAATTGCAATGATTTTCTCTAGTTTAAGTTCGAAGGGCTCTCTTATCTACCTGCCGACATATTAAAGTACACATTTATGCCTTAGGGGTCTTCATCCCCCCAAAATTTCATCCTGGACAGATTTTCCGTACTGAATGAAAGGAGTAAGGCAAGAAATAGAAAAGAAGTATCCCAGACTGAAACAGAACTATAATAGGAGTAAACAGGACATTGTCCTTCTTCTGGATAAATTAAACTCTACTCCAAGATAATAGGAGTATTAAATAGTCAAAAGGTTACCTTCTTTTCACCCCTTGCTTTTCTTTGCTTTGATTTGCAATAGATTTTCTTGGACCCTCATCTTGATGTCCTATTATAAATGAAGAAAACATAAGAAACATTTAGACAGAAAACATCGTTAAATGATTGAGTAAATATGTGCAGTATGAGGAGCATGCATACAAATTCATACTTTTTTATACAGAAATATAAATACCTCAAGAAATTAAAATAATCAAGACAAATCTAATATTTACACAGATGCAGCTAAATGTACATAATTATGGTTAAGTGAACCATACGTAATTAACAGCAGGCGCTATGCATCATGATTTGCAATTTGATGTACTCCTTTACCATAGAATTTTGTTCCGTGAATTACACAGCAGAACCCAGGCAAGTCTTTGAAAGGGGTAACAGTTTATAACTTCATATTCGTTCTGAAAAGACTAGTATAACACACTAAATCTATTTGTGGCCTCTACTACTAGAACAACACTGGAGTGTAGAAACAATACAAATTTCATAAGTTTGTAGACTCCTTTGGGTTATGCTTGCAAATGTAAATGCATCAATCTGCTGACCTAACTGATTTTGTTACCAGAAAATGAGAAAAATAGGAACCATTGTCATAATGAGATATTTCGCAAATGTTGGCTCATTAGACCACACATCTGCAGCTAGGAAACACATATATCTAGAGACCAAAAGTTAAATAATGAACCTTTTCCTCGTCTATCCTTAGAAAGGCCAAAGTTTCCTTTACCAGGTTGCCCGCGATGAAAAGGGGAATTCACAGATCTGCGAAAAGATCTGTGAATTTAATTCTTTTACGAAAATTCGTTATGTAATTGTCTGAATAGAAGACATAAGGAATAGTATTACCGTAACCATGCAATATACCTATTATGGAAGGAGTCATGATTATGACTGTACATCTTGTTGGGAGTTTTTTTCCAGTTACCAGTATGATTGTTATTTGTTACATTTCCTAAACTCACCTGCATCATTTTAGAAAAATAGCAAGATATTCACAAAGGCGATATGAAAAAAAAAATGATTGAGAAGATAAATTGAGCCCAAACAATTATATAATTATACAATTATATAACTACATCCACACCAAGAATTATCTCTAATTTTTCCGTCACCTTAAACTTGAAGAACAATTCCTTTGTTGTATAAATATTAATTTCAGTAGTTAGACTACGTATTAACTCAAAGACGAACATCAACCTCAAAGACATAGCACTGCATTGTTTTCCAGCACTGGAACATACATGTTCATACATTTACTTTTGAGAATATGATTATATTGTCAACTAATAATAAATGTAGAGATAAATATGATACTACAGATAACACTTCTCTCATGAAAGTAGTACTAGTAATAACTAATCTTGAGTTTCAACGTCATATAACACTCAGTTGTCATAAACGACGAAACATCTCAGTCTCTTCATATATCGTAGACATTAAATAGCGAACATTAAACAAACACAATCATCAAACAACAATAAGAATTCACCTGAGCCGGAGCTTGGTTATAATTTTGATTATTATGTTGCGCCTGAGGGGGACGGATTCCCGGCGTGGTTCCCAGGTTCCCTTGCACCTGCATCCCCATGTGAGCCACCTGGTTTGCACTCATCAGACCGAACTGAGCACTCGCTAGAATGGCGAGATTCTGAGGACTAATACCCATAGCAAGAAAAGGGTTGGTATTCAAACCCAGATTCATATTCTGCATTGGGTTAGGCAAATTCCACTGACCCAAGTTCGCATTTTGACTAAATATTTGATTTGGGTTTAAGCTATTTTGAGGCATAAACTGACCCAACTGCTGAGCAATATTGAAACCAAGGCCACCATTACCATTATTCAAGAATTGATTGAATTGAGGGTTGGGTACCCCACCTCCCATCTGCAAAGGGTTGGGAGGACCCATAACCTGCTAAGTAAACACAACAAAATTGTCAAAGTTAGATAAATATAGCTGCTTTCTTTAGTCCTTAACTACATAAACAGAACAAAAAAAAACCCAAAAAAAGCATTGCATCATACACCCTTCCATCTCAAAAATATTGTCCAGTTTGTTCTTAATGGTCCAAAGTAATAAACTTTGTTGTCTTAATTAACACATATAACTATGATTTGAAACAAAAATTACCACAACAAAATTGTGAAAAAATAAATAAATAAAGCAGCTTTCTTTAGTCCTTAACTACATAAACAGAAAACAAAACCTCAAAAAAGAAGTTAATCATAAAAATATTGTCCAGTTTGTTTTTCAATGTTCAAAAGTAACAAACCTTTTTAGCCATAACTAACACATATAACTTTGACTTAAATCAAAATAATAATTTTGATAGAGTAGTAAATTGAAAAGTGGACAATCTTTTTGGGACATGGGTAGCAATAAGAGGTGTGTGTGTACCTGATGGGGTGTTAAAGAGGAAGTTCCATTAGGTTGTTGGAGTTGACGAGTATGATAAGTGTTTGGGTCCGAAAAAGGATTCATTTCCACTTACTTTGATGTTTCGAGAGCTTCAGCTCAGGTTTTAGAGCTGGGGAAAAGATGATTCAATTAGGTCATTAATAATATTCAAATTCTCCATTTTGTCCCTAACGGTCCGTTTGTTTTGGAATCAAGAAAATTTAATAATTTTTGTTGTTTGAGAACTCACTTATATGTTTTCCTAGGAAAATTTATTACTGCCCAGTACCGTTCATTTCCCCTGAAATCATTACCCCTCAAATTGAGAATGACAAATATAATTCATTTTAATACATTTTCTCTGCCCCAAAATTATTGTGTCCAAACAACAATTTAATTTATTCTCCCTAGTTCACCCTCGTATACTTTTCCTTTAGGATACTTTTAAATATTTACCTTATTCTTAATTCACCCCGATCCAAACATAGCATAATCCAAACATTCTCTCTAACAATAATGGGGCAACGAGAATAGTAATTCGATAGGGTGAAATTAGCTTTTTGTCAATTCATCCAACGAGCACTCTAGCCGTAAAGAGAAAACGAGTGTTGAAGCCGGTACTACCGAGAGTTACGACTTACGAGTGTAAAGGGCATTGGGGGCTTGGGGCAAATTTGGTTGAGTCAATGGAATCTATTCATTTATTATAAAGGTAATGGAATGAAGGTAAGAAAGTAATGAACATCTGAAATGAATTGTTTTGAACTATTCAATTATTTTGTTTGGTATGTTATAGAAATTTAGTTATTTTACCTATTTAATATACAATAATTAGAATAAATACACAAACAAATATATACTAAAGTACTTTAAATATATTAATTATAAATTTGTTTTTACATAGATAATTCATGATATTAAGCAAAAGAAACTTGTTCGTAGCCTTCACGGCTATTACATGAAATAGAATTACATTAAACCGAATTAAAGTACGGAATACAATATCTTTCAAATTTAAAAAACAAAGAACACTAGTTAGTAACAAAAAAATCTCATCCTATTTCCTTCTTGAAGCACGGTTCCCCAATCTTCATTGCATTTGATCTTGTGATAATTCATATACCATATTTGTTAAATAAACCATCAGTAATAAACCGAGTGAAAGTTGAGGTCTTTCGTGAGGAGGAGAGCAGTGAAAATCGATTCGCCAATAAAAGCCAAAGAAAATGAAGTAGGAACATCCACATAATCAGGATTGTTGTTGTCAGAGCTAAGAAGAGGAAATCCTTCAATAATTATCTAGCACCCTTGATGAAGATCTCAAGAAGCCAATTGGGTCTCTTGTGATTAGGAATACCCAGATAAATCTTAGTATCCCTTTTCCGACAAGATCTATCACACATGTTGGAAAATAAAGTAGAGCGATGATTGAAAAGGAAAGAGTGTGTCCTTTGTGAATCCTTCTGTAAGGTAGAAGAGCTAAGATGCTAATCTTCATGGAATGTTGAAGCCATTCATGCGCGAACTTTGAGGCTCGCCTAATTCCACTTGAAGTCCGATGATCATCATGATTAAAGGTAATTTCATTCCTGATAAGAAGGAGCTCATAAATATTGTTATTCGTCCATTTTTTATGATTATAGAAGAAAGAAAGTTTTGAATAGAAGTAGAGGTTGGTAAAATGTTCAAATGAGACCAAATGTATCGAATGAAGGAATAATCAAAGAAGAGGTGTTGGCTACTCTCATTATTTAAAGAATAGAGACAACAAAGGGTGGTAATGTTAATTTTAGTTTTACATGCTAAGAATTCAGTAGTGGGTAATTTATTGAGTAGAAGTTTCTAGAGAAAAAATTTTAATTTTTTGGGAGAAGGGGAATTTCCAGAGTTTATTTCAGAAACGGGGAGGATGGATCAGATAATGCAGAGGAGTTTCAAATTATTGATGGAGAGTTGTATGATTCATTTGTAAAGGTCTTTGGATTGAAAAGAATCCTTCGGGCATTTTTTTTTCATCCGTCTCTCCAGTTGGACAAATTTTGAGGATAGTAGAGACAATATAGGGAGGGGAAAAAGAATTGAGAAGAAGTTTATTATAATAAGAGGAATTTATTAGAAGTTCAAAGACAAAGGTAGAATAGCTTGGACGTGTTGAGGGGTTAAAGAAAGCATTTAGATTAGATGAATCACTCCCTGAAAGCCAACTATCACTCCAAATATTAATAGAGGAACCATTACCAATAGTAAAGATGATTGAATCCGATATACACAATGCTAGAGTGAAGGCTTTTCTAAATCGGAAAATTTGATTTGATCGAGGATGTGAGAGGCGTGTGTCGGGAAAGTATTTTGGTTGAGGATGGAAGACATGGGTATGTTAGGCGGTGAAAGAGGATATACTGACCGTGCGAGACAAGAGAAAAGGTTAAATGGTGAAAATGTTTGGGCCCGGATGGCAGTGCTTCGAGTTGTGCGTTGATACGCATGACCCAATGGAAATTCTGCGAAAAAAGACGGTTGCCCGATGAAACACTCCGGCAATCAATCGGTGGGTCGAGAGAGTTTAGTTTCTGTAAAGGTAATTTGAGGAATCAAAGTGAACTTACTTGATGTGTTTCAAGGTTTACCTTTTATAGATGTATGGACCGTTACATTGTTGAGTCTTTGATTATTCAATTTACTATCAAGTAGTAACGGTTTTCGGCTCATTAAGGTGTTGGATAATTATGATCTTCAATGCACCTCATAATTATCTCTTTAATGGTCTTTTAATCCGTTATTGCCAGCGAATCCTTTCGCCCATGAGACGAGTTGGGTGGGCTACGCCTGTTGCATAGGGATTCGCCTATCTTCGCTTGGTCCATTTATGCGGTAGTCTTGTTTGAGTGCGGCCCGTTATCGATGGGTCGATCTCGCTGCGTCGATCTGGACCCGACCCATTCTTACGGGATAGTATTTGCCCCAGAGACCCGCCAATCTTGGAATGTTGGTGGGTCTTTTCCTTTTCTTCAAGGTGTACCAATCAGAGTCTTGATCTTTTCCCGCCTTAAAGGACCCCATTATTGGAACGGTTGAAACTCCTCAATTCTACTCGCCCATGATTTCCCCCACTTGCTTCATAGGAAACTCTTCAATTCTTCAACAATTCGGCGAGTGGGTATAAATTGTTGGTGATTATCATGACCATGCCAACTTCAATTCTGACTTCGACCTTATATACGTAAATTTCCATATAATGTCGTAGAGCTCAGTGATCGCTTTGAAGACCCGGGGGTTATAATAGCCATCTGAGCCGTACACTTCCCTCTTTCCTCACGAAGCTACGGTAGGGGATAACCGGGGCCCCCATTTCTATACTTCTAGTATTAATTATTGTTAATCGCCTTTAATTAGAACCGTAAATACCCGCTTATTGTCGTCTCTTGCTTGAGGAGGTGAGGCGTTGAATCTCGACAGCTAGTAGTGAACTTGCGGAGGAGGAGTTATGACCGAGCGGATTTTCAATTCTCTTATGTGAGGATGAAACTTCTTTTACCCATTGAGAGGGCCCCCACTCCACCTTCGGAGATATGGACCATCTTTGTGGTGGCTCTAGAGAATGGCCTCCGCTTTCCTCCCCATCCTTTTGTGCGGGAGGTTCTATCCATGGTGGGTGTCTATGCCGCACATGTGACACCCAACACCTGGATCTCTATTCATGGATTCTACTTTATCTTCACTTATTGTGGCGTCACAACCTCATAGGAAACAACACCGCCGTGCAAGACGATTCCCTTGCTGCGTCTTGTGACCCGGCGCCAAACATTTTTTTGCGCCTCCGCCACGTCAAGTGGACCTAGAAACCTAGAGGCACTTTATGGCTATTGGAAGTCTATAAAGAAAAACTTTTTGACATGCTCCGCTTTGAGAATAGCATGCCTCCTTGAAATCTTACGAAAACTCGCGTCCCGTACTTATGGGTTACACGATCGTCGACGATCTGGAAGTCTCGATGCAGTTTCCTCTTATGGAGAGCAACATCGCGCTTTGGATGTGCTTAGGTATTCCCACAATGTGAGGGACTCGACCAGACCCTCGCCAATCTGCCGGAGTTACATCTTGGACAAGGCCTCTAAGGTAAGTACGTTGCCCCAAATCTATTTTGATCATCATGGATACATTCACTAAGACCATCCTAGCGGGCCTCGTGCTCCACAGCCGATGCTAAATTTGGTAGTGTACTTGACTCATATAGGACAAATGACAAACCTGTTGTGAAGGTACTCCGCACCACTCAGAACTCGCTCTTAGATCCTTTGTGGGCTCCTGCGGCTGTGGATGGTATGCTTGAGACCAGCGAACTCCGGCGGAGGACTGGATGCTCTGGTTTGAGTGGCGTATCGCGAGGGGCTCGATGTGCCGTATGCAAACCACAGTGGGATGCAGGAGGGATCCGGCCGGTATTTCAAACTCGCGAGAGAGTAGGGGTGAGGATCGTCCGCTCATTTACTCTTAGCTAGGGAAGTGGCCCCTAGATTAGTGGCACATCTGGGAGAACAACTCACGCCTTGGTGTTGGAACACAAGGATCGAGGAGAGATGGGCTCTGGACTCACACAGTCGCGGACCACTCTCTTCAGCCCGGCCCTTATCTAGTATACGGGGCTCACATTCACCAGATCCTTGACCTCAGAAAATTAGCACTTTCTAGAAGAGAGGTCTTGCTGCCTTAAATGACACGTTCTCGAAAAACGTCGGAAAAGGGCCCGTGATATAGGTTTGGGTCTTCTCACTTTTCATCCCTGCTTTGTATTACCCAGCCGATTCGGTCTTGACTCTTCGCTACCTGCTGCGAACTCCACGCCCCCTCTTGAATTCTTACCACGGGGCACTTGGCTGCCAAGTAAATCTCCGGTGGACATGGGCCTGTGAGGAGGCGATCTCACTCCTCTGCTTTTTTGGGAGCTTAGTATGTGTCTTTTACTCTTCCTCTTTGTCCTTCCTTGAGCTTTTTTGACATCTCCTCCTTTACAGTTCTTCACCCTTCAAGAGGCCGCCATCCAGCCTACATGGGTCTTTTGTCTTCATATGAAAGGAGTCAGCCAGTCCTCTCGCAGGTCTGCCAGGCGGGAGTAGAAATTGAAGGACTGAAGGAAACATAAGGTGAGGAGGAGGGACTGTAAACTCCGCGCAGAAGGAGAATCCCAACACAGGAGATACGACTCGCTTAAAGGAGAAGTATTATCTTTGCCGATGTCACGTAAGTCGGATGCCACGATGGTGAGTTGGAAGGTGTGGTGGAAAGAACTTTATCCAGCGAGGAAAGGAAGCCGGGAGAATGAGAGAGACCACCATCTTGGCGAGATGAGGCTTTACGTGCCAATGATGCTTTGTTGAGGCGACTAGAGGAGACCGATGCAAGTATTTATGGAGGCCCCGATCTAAGATGCAGAATTTGTATGGACCTAGTATAGCGTTGATTGGCGGGGAAACTCCTACTCCACAATCGCTTTAAGCAAGGCATTAGGGGGGGACCCCGTCAAGTGGTTCGAACAAGTTGGATAATGGCAGTCTTGAGATTCTCTGCTCTTTGCTATGGGACTCCATGAGGGATGATGATGTCTCCACTTCCCGGGACCACTTGACCCACGATCACCTTTCCTTGGGCCACTTTTTCTTTTGGACAATGACATTTTGTACTTAGTCCTTCCTTTTGCATTTCTTTGTTGTCTGAGGGATTGAGTCTCTAATTATTCGGGAAAAAATATACTTTCGATATTTAAACTGATTTATCGATTCTCTTTTAATGTCGGATCTTGCTTGACTTTGCTTGATTTTTAGATCGTATAAGACTTTAAATGCAACAAAAGTTTTTAATCAATCGAGTCTTTATTTAAAGGAAATAATAAGAGAGGAAGCTACAGCATAGTATTTCACTTAGATATGAAGCATTCCGTGACCTTGCTTTAATGCCCTCGGGTTTTCAGTTCATACATGGCTCTTATCCTCCGGATGATATACGGTACACTCAGCGAGGACTATAAATTTCCGGATTTTCATTGAGCGGATGTTTTTCTTTGCTATCGGAACTAGATGCCACGATAGAAGCGCATGTATATTATTGTGTCATGATTATATGGGGCGACATAAATGATCATAACTAATTATTCATTAATCATAAACTAAATACGTGTGGGTAAAAGGATATTTTTAGATTCGATTTGGTTGGATTTTCAATTTTTATTAGGCGCGATTATATCGATTTTTCGTCACATCCAACTATATTGATTGAAAATTAATAAGGTTTGAATCGATTAGGTTGATATCGGTTTTTGCTTAACCGGTTGATTCGATCGGAGTTTTTGATTTTTATATCTGATAAATAATATATTAAAAGTTCGTGATTAAAAAACACATTTTCACATAACAATCCAAAGATCATGAAAAATATAAAAAATTAGGAGGGCGAACAACTTAATTTTTGAATAAATGAATAGTAAAATTCTATTTTTTAATAGTAAAAATATAATTTTGAAATTTTAGAAACGGCGACTAAAATGCCACTAGTTAAACTTCATTGTAAAAGATCATGAAGTACGTCATTTAAGCAAAGAGACGACACACACTTTGTATTGATTCCTTTTAGTACTCCGTATTTATAAATTATGTTAAGAAGTTTAAATTGTTGTTTGGACTTTGGGCTTTGAGGTTGGAGAAGGTTGTTCATTTAGTTTAAAAAATTGAATAATAATCTATTTTAAAAATCTAAATTTTATATGAAAAAATTAAGGACTATTACATATATAAAGATTTAACAAAAAAAAATATATAGTCATTTCGGTTCGTTCGATTTCGATTTGCTATATGCTAAAACTAAAATAAAATTATTTTTTGTCGATTTTGATATTTTTTTATAACCGTCCAGCCGTTCAATCTTACTTCTTTTTACTTGATATCTAGTAAAAATTTTGTTGTTTGAAATAGTTTGTCGACTTTCTTGATTGATATAATATTTAGATTATTTTTTTTTCTTTAGCTCACCCTTGTTTTCTTTATATTTAATACTATTAATTGTTTTTTTAAACGCTTTGCATACTTCTGATGATCAGTAGGCATACAAGTCGGCTGGGCGGCCTTAGTAGGCGGGTGATGTTACCGAATATTATTAATTGTTGTTTTATTAATTAATTAAGAATATAATTAAAATGTATTTTTCATTTTTTGAGTGATTCCATCTTGATCGTTTTGGGTTAACATCCGTACATGTGGCAATGTGCTAGGTGTTTGGAACAATGGGAGTGGTCTTAAATCGTAATTATGAGTGGATGAGCTTATTGAGTCATGGCTCTTTTTTATTGTTTTATAATTGGCATCGTGAGCGCCACCACCTCTAATGGTTTATTCCCATAATACCCTTCCGAACCAATCATTCTTCCATAAACTCACAGATCACCAACAAAAAAACACAAACATGTCAAATCAAATCATGTTATATATATGATCTCATACAATTTCTTATTTATTTTTATCAGTAATCCTCCAGGAGGGTTCAGCATTGCAGAAATCAGGTGCATATACACATTATTACTATGCATTAGCTATGATATTTTGCTTATTTTTCAACTTTAAATTGTCTAGTACCAGGAAGGTTCAGCATTATAGAAATCAGGTGCATATGTACACGTTACTATGTAATGTAATTTTATTTTCTTTATTTTCGAAAAAATTATTAAATTTACCTTTTTAGCTAATTTCGAATCATTGTTTCAATTTTTATTTGGTGTTTTTCATTAGATGTATGAATGTGTGTATATTAAAATGAGGCTAGGGACATGATCTTTGTAAATCTTCGATGTTGAATTTTCGCATTGCTTATTGAGCTATGTGTAATTGTTTTGTTATTAATAATTTAGTTGAATTATTCGTCGTGGTAATTGAAGACAGTATGAGTGAGCTTTGTCTTTCTGTTAGTACCTTGTGTCTTTATCTTGGAGATGAGGGGAGGAGATTTAAGATTGAAATGTATAATACACAGGTATTCCGTAGTCGGTTAAGATGGAGAGAGTTGATTATTTGTGTATAGAGTTGTAATGAGCCTACCTCAATCAAGCGGCTCGGCTCGGGGAGCCGAGGGGCGCCGGCCGACTGGGGTCTATATTGAACCGAGCTGCGACCCACGACACCGGTCGTTGGCTCACGAAATCGACTCGTGAGCCGGATCGGTATTTCGTGAGCTGACCAGCGAGCGAGCAGGCGAGCCTTAGACCGTTTGGTGATCGAGCCGAGCCAAAAATTCTCCAGCTTGGGCTTGGCTCGGCTCGTTAACAACTCTATTTGTGCATATGTTCCTCCTCTAAGATTAAAAAAAAGAGCCAATTTCAAAGAAAATGTGAAAGAGGGGGGTGGGGACCGTTGAGATGAGTTATGAGCCTGAGTAATTGATTATAAAAAAAGAGAGTGGCAAGGACTGAAACATAACGAACAAAGTATTGTGGAATGAAACAAAAGTAACCATGAAGTGCATATAAAATAAAATGCCTCAGAACTTAGCAGCATTATTTTTTGGATTTATGTAGATTGACAATGGGGTTTCGTTGCTAGCAATGATTTGAGGCTTAGTGTGACTGACTCCTCCGTTAAGAAGTCAAAGAGTATAGAAGAAGGTAAGACCATCTTAGTATCATCGGGATGGGTTTAGCGTGAATGTTGGTTTAGCTTCTATATTGTAATGTTAATTTTTCGATTCAGAATGAACAAATAACTGTGTAGTGATAGCAGGTGGAATTCAGGATCTTAGAGTTACACTCTTTATGGAAACAAGTACGCTCCAGACAAATATTTGAATTAGCGGAAATCCAACTTCTAATCAATAGCTTAAGCTAGAAAGTTCTCTTGTAGTCAGATTGCATTGAGGGCTTAAAGTTCTGTGGGATAGAGAAGTCATTCACCTGAAAATTATTTCCAATGACTGACTATATCTGATCAATATAGCCCTTGTAATTGATTATGTTATCTAATGCCACATATAGGAGAAGTGGGTTTTAAGTATCATTATATACGACAACTAACTAAACGACGTGAGTGACTAGTTCAGTGGGTATTTGCATTTTGGCTTAGATCTTGCTGGGAGCTTAAAAACAACATTGCTCAGAAAAAGCTGAGTTGGAACTTTTTCTTTTATATAAGCCAAAACACAAAGTTCCAGAAAAAAATTAAACAAGACAAGCTTTTTAATTCTATGAGAAAACTGGCAATCTCGAGGTGGTTTGTTGTTGCCAACTTTTGATAAGGGGTACTGCTATGATGTTATAATTAATCTGAAAACTTTAACCTCGTGGAGTCAACCATGAATTATAAGTTTTGTAATTGCAATTAAACTTTTAGCTAAGGCTTGAATCCAGTTGAGATTGGTTAAATTGCCTGTTTACATGTCCAGGTGTGTCTTCTAAAACTTCTCAAATTTGAAAACAATTCATGTGGGCCCCTCTTGGAGTTATTCAGTGTTGCAGAATAAGTTTCATTCTCAGAGTATCTAGCCAGATTGACCCTGAAATTTTCTTTCTTGGGCTTATATATCAAAATGAAGAATGACAATTTTCGTAGATTTTGGGGCAAGCTTAACAAAACTCTGGGAAGACGATTTTCCTTCACCCTGGCATTCCTCATATTAGTTACAATTTTTCTATGGTCGTGGGAAGATAAGCCACTAGCCAAGAGTTTGACATCACCAGAGAAGCAATTTGTGAGGCATACATCAGGTTCATTCCCCATCAATGAAATTTCATTTGTGTGTTCATTTCAATGATTGTCCCTGAGCGTCAATTGCCAGATTCTATTCAAGATAAAACAAAGAGATAATTGTTTGATATACTTGCTTTAGTTTTATTAGTTTTACAATTTTTTAATGCTCTGTGTATGAGAATTTTTTGTCCTAAAGTTAAAAGATAACTAAATTTATCTTTTAATTAGTTAAATCAGTTATTTATTTATGTAGTTCACAAGTCTATAATATAATTTTTTGTTGATGCTTGTTTGGATTAACACAATTGTTTGGGATAGGTTCATTCTTAAAGAAGTTACCTACGTGGCTACATGCGTAAGTTTGGATAACTATGAAGTATGAACTGCATTGAACTGTAACTACATAGTTGCCATCTTACTTATTAATAGTGGAATGAAGTTTCAAATATAGGTTTTTTGGTGTTAAACCGCTAAAAGAGTAGAGTTTATCTATATATATTTTGTTAGTCATTAATTCTTCTAACAAATAATTTATATTTATACAATTTAGATGGTTTATTAAGTGTCATGCCACAAATGAAGATTGGACTTGAACTATTTGTTGTTGTATCTTTCTACTGTACCTTGTGAAAATCTGAAAACTCTTCAGCCATTCACTCAATTTTCTCATCGCGATCAAAGTTCAAAGTTTAAAATGTAGATGTATGTAGAAACTGTCGCAACTTGCAAATGACCTGGAGTCTCTGTTGGGAATTTGAGGTTAGCTACGGATAACAGTTAATTAACTATTGACACTTCAGAGATTAAGTGTGATGGACATGGGATTTGATAGTGTTTAATTTCATGACTTCATAAGGATTTTACATATTTTATTTTCATGATTGGATGTCTTATGATTCAGAGATTTTGATAGATGACTCTGCTGCTTCTTCTGTATTGATGGAACCTAGAGAGCACCGTTCTGTAGAGAATTCTGATTCAGAAGAAGCAAAAGATACAATAGAAGAACATGGTATAGACGATGCTGACAATGTAATAGGGAACCTTACTGCTATACCTACCAACAGAGGAGAAGGTACCTTTTGAGACTGACAGTTCCTTTTCTGGCACTTAAAGATCATGTAACATGACATGATTGTTATTAGCCCTTTTCTTATTCTTCCTTTACCTATCTAATTGTTGGGCATTCACTACAATGCACTCTTCAATAAATCATTTATAAGGCTTATGCGTTTGGAAGTATTCCACCATGAATACTTATGTGTGCATATTGCTTTTACTATAGAAGATTTTATCTTTCAACAAATAAGTTCTATCATTCACCATACTTGAAGATGTATTTCATATTAACTTGTTAGTCTTACTTCTGCAGCTTGTAATTATGCTAGAGGCACATGGGTTACCGACAATAGGCAGATTTTATATTCTGGTTCGGGCTGTAAACAATGGTTATCAGAGATGTGGGCATGTAGACTTACACAGCGTACTGATTTTTCTTATGAAGGATATCGCTGGCAACCGGAAAACTGTGATATGCCAGAGTTTGAAGGTTCCGAGTTTTTGGAGAAGTAAGCGGTTCTTTCATGCTCCTTTCCACATTGTACATATCCTTCAGTAGATCTATATTGGATTATTTTTATGAAAAAAAATATAACTATTTAATTAAACTGTTCTGAAGCAACTTCCATGTTTGTAGGTTGTCATGTAATCTCTTCTGACAAGGATCACTGGAATCATATTTTTGTGTACTTTTACCTTTGTACATGTTTTCATGTACTTTCTCATAAATCGATATTTCTATGTTTTCCAGAATGCGAGGAAAAATCCTCTCTTTTGTTGGAGATTCATTAGGCAGACAGCAATTTCAATCTTTGATGTGTATGATCACTGGGGGGCTGGATAACCCAGAAGTGGAAGACGTGGGTTACAATTATGGCCTTGGGATACCCCCAGGGGCCGTTCGTCCAAACGGATGGGCTTACTTGTTTCCTATTACAAATACTACAATATTGTATTATTGGTCTGCAAGTTTGTGTGGCATAGAACCCATTAATGCAACAGATCCAGATACTGAATATGCCATGCATTTGGACAGACCACCAGGTTTCCTGCAGACATTTATCGATCAATTTAATGTTGTGGTGCTCAATACCGGGCATCACTGGAATAGAGGGAAGGTAAATGCAAACAGATGGGTTATGTATGTAAACGGGAAGCCACTACATGACAGGAAGCTTGCACAAATAGGGAATGCTAAAAATTTGACTGTGCATAGTATTGCAAGATGGCTTGATTCACAGATACCCCTGCATCCAGATCTCAAAGTGTTTTTCCGCACTATATCTCCCAGACATTTCTTTCATGGAGAGTGGAATTCAGGAGGTAGTTGTGACAACACTATACCATTGACCAGAGGCAGTGAAGTACGCCAACATGAGTCCAGTGATCCTGTCATTGCTGAAGCTGTTAAAGGTACAAAGGTAAGTTTACTCGATATAACTGCACTCTCAGAATTACGAGATGAAGGCCACATCTCGCACTACAGTATCAAAGCATCAGAAGGCATAAATGATTGCCTGCACTGGTGTCTTCCTGGCATTCCCGACACATGGAATGAAATCCTTTGTGCACAGTTGTAGCGCTTAACTAAATTTTGATGTTAGGTTAGCCCATACTATTCTTGAAGAGTGCTTGCCGGATTGACAATGTGGCAATGATGGAAATTATAACAGCTGATTTGCTATTTAGTGTGAAAATAATGTATGGACAACTAATGTTGCCGAAGATGCAGTCTTTTGGGTGTTGTGCAAGAATGTTGAGCTATCATGCATGAAGAAGGGTATTTTGTTATTAATTTAGCAATAATTGGAGTGTAAATATCCTTTTGTAAGTTTAGGTGGTACAATTGTCAATTGGTCTTCAAGTACAGATTAAATATTTTTTGGCATCTCATGTATGGAGTTTTGGACAAAAAATACCTTTGGTTTAAATATCATTTGAAAGAGAATTGATCATTTTATGAAAATATTATTTCCATCTCTCTCTCTCTCTCTCTCTCTCTCTCTCTCTCTCTCTCTCTCTCTCTCTCTCTCTCTCTCTCTCTCTCTCTCTCTCTCTCTCTGCTCTGCCTGCCTGCCGCCTGCTGCCTGCTGCCTGCCTGCCGCCGCCTGCCTGCCGCCTGCCGCCGCCCGCCTTGCCGCCGCCGCCACCTGCCTGCCGCCTGCCGCCGCCTGCCTGCGCCTGCCTGCCTGCCTGCTCCTGCCTGCCCTACTCTGCCTGCCTGCCTCTACCTCTCCTATACTCTCTCTACTCTCTCTCTCTCTCTATATCTCTACTCTCTCTCTCTCTCTCTCTCTCTCTCTCTCTCTCTCTCTCTCTCTCTCTCTCTCTCTCTCTCTCTCTCTCTCTCTCTGCCTATATCTCTACCTCTCTCTGCCTCTCTCTCTCTCTCTACTCTCTCTCTCTCTCTCTCTCTATATATCTCTCTCTGCTCTCTCTTATATATCTCTCTGCCATATATATATATATCTCTATATATATATATATATATATATATATATATATATATATATATATATATATATATATATCTCTATATATATATAATAGCAGCCAATATGTATGTGTAATAATAATGTAATATGTATTAATATGTATGTATGTAATAGTAATAATAATAATAATGGCAATAATAATAATAATAATAATAATATGTATGTGACATGTATGTAATAATAATAATAATATGTATGTCATGTAATGTATGTATTAATGTAATATGTATGTATTAATAATAATAATAATATATAATAATAATATGTATGTAATATGTAATAATATATGTAATGTGTAATAATAATAATAATAATAATAATAATAATAATAATAATATTAATAATAATGTATATTAATAATATGTAATAATATTAATATTAATAATAATAATAATATGTAATAATAATAATATAATATATATATAATATATATATATAATAATAATAATAATAATAATAATAATAATAATAATAATATGTCTCTCTAATTTAATGCAACTTTATTTATTGTCGTCAGTCAACATGGATATCAATATGACTTGGAAAGAAGAAGAATCATATTTGATGAAGATAGTGCTCAACCTACTAAACCTTAGATTTAATTTTGACATATGTTAACTTTAATTTTTGTTGGTTGCTTACATTATATTAAATTGGTATCCAATTACATGGTACTTCAATTGTCATTAGTCCCTATCTATATGCTATATGGTAGTAACATTTCAACAATGGCAGCATTATGCTTGCTTTGAGACATCATTGAAGCTTTTTAGTGTTTTTATCCAGCATCAAGAAATACAAATTCCGGATCTAAATTTAATATCCAACACAAGGTTGACTTTTTTTTAATATCTGTGCGCCCATTTTGCGCAAATAGCGCGTTTAAACACAAAAATAGAAATGTATTTATAACCCCATACACTCTTGCTTTATATTAAGATTTCTTACGTGCTTAACCTGCAAATCACCACACTATCCACTCTTTACCCCCACCGCGCACACTTCCGTTTGCCGGCCAATCTTGCCCAGCCCCATTGCAGTCTCTCTGAGCCTTATCCCCCACAAAGCCGCCCCGTGTTACTCCAGTCAAATTGGGGGAAGAGAGGAGAGCGAATTGGGGGGAGGGGAACTGCGATTTGGTCGGGTTGAGGCTTGATAGTGGTGGGGTGTGGTTATGGTTGTCGGGTAAGGGGGGGCAATTGTGTTGAGTAGGGGTTATAGTGGTTGGGGGTGGGAGGATGGTGGTGGGGTTGTAGTGATAGGGGTGGTGGTGATTTGGAGAAGAGGAAGAAGAAATAAATAGGAGGGAGAAAGGGAATGAGGCGTTTTATCTTTTTAACTTGAGGGGTCTTATTTTAGACAAAAATTTGTAGGGGTGTTAGATATTAAAAAATAGGTTGACCTTGTGCTAGTTGGCAAAATTTCTCATACTTCATTTATTGTCGCCAATCAACTTGGATGATATCAATATGAATTAGAAAGAAGGAGAAACATATTTTTTTTAATTAATTAGCGATGAATTTTTTTGTGGAGAAACCATGCCTGCAAATTGAGGATTTGAACCCGGTAATCTCTTTTAGAAAGTCTAAGCAGAATCTTAATTAAAGGCTGAATCTTTTGATTCGAAAAACTATATTTGATGAAGATAGTGCTTAAACTACTAAACCTTAGATTTAATTTTGACATATTTTCACTTTAATTTTTGTTAGTTGTTTACATTAAATTAAAAGCATTTATCCCAAGCGCACGTCTTCATGAGCAGCTTTCAAACAATCACTATAAAGCTGTTCAAGCAACCTTTTGAAGCTTTTTAAGCCAATGACACACTTGTCTTTGAAAGCAAAATCAAATTTTAGAAGGATATTTGGATAACATAAAATAACTCATCCGTTCTTATATCAATTGATCATGGCGTAATAATTACAATTAAAATATATTAACTCGCTTTTCTTCCTCGACCACTTCTCTGCCTCCCAGCGTCTACTAGTAATAAACGGTTGATCAAGTAAAAAAATAATTAAACCTCGCTTTGATCTTGGAAAGCCCGTACTTAACTTCGGTAGTGTGAGGGCAGTTCTTCAATGTCTGGAAAGAAAAGGAAAATGGATGTATGAGGTAACTTTGAAATCATTATACACATTGATTGGTTGAGAACTCTCTTTCTTGTCCTTTTCTTGAACATAAGTGTAGGTGACTCTAATGATTCTTATTATGCATATGATAGGAAAAGAGTTAGTAAATGGAATAAGGATCTTTGGCTTGTCTGACGACCTTAAGGTTGTTAATTGATGTAATTGGATATTTACTTAGACTTGGATTCAGTGAGATCATATTTTATAGAAATGGTATCTCTCTTGAGATTCGCGTTCTGCGGCATTAGGAAGATTGCACAGGTTTAAGAGTTATTTTCTGTATGTAACTTTCTCATGGTGAAAGTTGTGAGTTAAACTTTCTGCTTACACTTTCAAACATCCAATTAAAGATTACCTACCCATTGTTTTTGGTTGATCAAATCATGTTTATTACTAGTAGATAGTGGAGGCGATAGGGATGGGGAAGGGGTAAGTGGAGTTGGAGAAGAAGAAATTAATATATTTTAAATTGAATTATTTTTGATGTGTGGTTGAGTTAGATATATGGATGGATGAGTTATTTTTTATGTTATTTATTAAATTGGCACTTTAAAATTTTATTTCTTCAAAGTCTTGAGATCTGTGGTTTGAAAATTAGTCTTGTTTGAAAGTTTAGGTAATAAAATGTATTTCAGTCTTTCACGTAAGGTTGAGCAGTTTTAGATCTTTATTTGAAGTTTGGCCAAGAAAGGTTAGGTGCACATATGAAATTAAGCCTAAATTAAATTGGTATGCAATTACATGGTACTTCAATTGTCATTAGTCCCTATGTATGCTGTGGTAGTAACATTTCAAGAATGGTAGCATTATGATTGCTTTGAGATAACATTGAAGCTTTTTAGTGTTTTTATCCAACATCAAGAAATACAAACTCACGATCTAAATTTGAGTTTTGTGTCATTTTGATCCCCATGACCATAATATAAGTATATACAGCTTCACAAATAAAGATGGTAATGTTTGTTTTTAAATGGTAAAAACTGTTTAGAAGCGGTTAAACGTCAGTCTCAAAATTGTTAAATATTGATCTCAAATAATTAATTAGACTATTATACCTTTATTATTTTAAATATGAAACAACCTCATTTTCATTCTTTAAATTATTTGTTTTTTATATTTACAATTCAATATCTATTATATTTTTAATTATAACAATTAACATCACAAACCTTGTATTATCATATAACTTATCCAAAATAAAATCTCTATCTCATTAGAAGAAAAAAAACAATTAAATGACTTGTAATAAACGTATTCTACACCAATCAGACTTATCCAATGTTTAAAGAAGTGCACCACTGTAATCACAATCTGACTAATTGCAAGAATTGGACCGCTGTAACCTTTCAAATGACAGGGCAAAACCAATTTATATTCTTAAAGCATTCAAATGAAATTATTGGTAAGTGTTGAATGTTTTAACAAATTTAATAGGTGATATAATGTCTACGTCAAGTATGTTATTCATTGAGTACATCGTACTAATAAGTCAGATTGAGATTATTGGTTGTCCAATTCTTTAAACATTGCATATGTCTGATTGCTGCAAAATTTGTTTATTACAGGTTGTTTATTTGTATTTTTTTACTTATGAGATGAGATTTTTTTTAGGTAATGTTATGTGATAATACAAGATTTGTGATGTAATTTGTTATAATTAAAAATATAATACATATTAGATTGTGAAAAAAAATTAAATGTGATTAATTCATATCCAAAATAATAGGAGCATAATAGTCTAATCAATTTTTAGAGACCGGCATTTAACAATTTTGATGCCGACGCAGTTACCAACTATTTTTATAATCTTAATTGATATACGTAATTTTAATCTGAATCAAAATTATCATATGAATAGTAAATTAAGTTGAACATACTATATTTAATATATTTATAACAAAATATTATAAAACACATTCTAAAATAGTTTAGTTCATGATTTGAAAATTCAATTATCAAAATTCAAACTAGACAATATTTTCGGGATGGGATGTAGGTAGGAGAAAAAGGATTGAAACAAAGAAAGAAACACACAAGCACTGTTAAGATGGGGAAGAAGTAGGAAGTCAATTCCCGAACCAAAATCCTTCCTCTCTGGTGAAGCCATAGACTCAACACATTAGTCTTTGGCTTCAACAGTTAGATAGGATCATATATGGTGCGCTCTTGACTCCCTTTCTCCACAAATGCTCCTTAATCCCCATTGTTTTCCCACACTTTCAACTTCAGCTACCTATCGACTACTCGTCTTCATTACTCTATCCTGCATTTTAGTGCAAGACCACAAACTTCTATCCAAATTAGTTGAAAACAAACTACTCTATTACGACATTGACCATTCTTCGCCACCAGTGGTGATACCCGCCATTCCTTAATCTGTAATGGAGTAAGGGAAAGAAGATGGAGGACATTACCACAAGAAAGAATAAGAGCACGTAAGAAAGAGAGAGCATCTGGATCTGTTGGATAACTAAGGTGATTCTGGACTTCTGTTCTTGACTGTTGCTGCTACTGGAGAAGCTTCTGTTGGAGAGGCCAAAGTGCCACCATTGTCGGCTTCATTGTTAATGTTCCCATTGATATGGATGACACTGTTGCTAAGGGCTGCATTAATTTGTTCAGCTGTGCTGCTAATATGATGGGTGATGGCATTCACACTCGAAAGGTTGACCTTCGCCGTAGGAAGAGTGCTAGTTAAGACTTGAAGTCCCACGGTGAGTAAGCATCCTGGTTCTGCAAGAGGGGCTTTTCCAGAAGATTGTCCTTCACTGGAGCCAATGTTGCAGCTGTTATTGTTGGTTGGATGGTTCATTGGGACAATGACAAATCCCAGAGGAAGCATAGGGATGCACGAAGGGTCTTGACCGGTCATTGCTTCCTGGATAGCATCAACATTAACGGTTGTGTACACAACAAGGCTGCCAGATTCATCAGTGCAACTTTCTTGCAGCATTAACTCTACCCGCTGTGATGAATTGTTAGCAACCTGCACAAATCCACAGGTATTATTGACATTTTAATAATATTAAGAATTATTATAATTTCTCTATGAATGATTTCAAAACTTACGTTCATACGAAGAATAGAGATACAGTTTCCTGGATGAGAACCATTTGCAATATGAGCCACCTCTTGTAATGCATTTCCATTTGACAGAACATCCAGCTGACACTTATATGAATCAATTAATTTCAGTTCTTTCAGTTTGAAATATTTAGATAGTCATTGATCCAACCGAAAGGTAGATATAAAATATCTCAAGTACCTGAGCTCTTCTGTGTTCATCCCTCAGGAGATCAAAGACCTGGTAGTATGGATAAGGCAACCAAGTAGTTAAAACACCAGTTAGGATCAGTCCATTGATCTGTCCAGGTTCTGTCACTTTCCTTGTGGTAATTCTTATGGTGCTATCAGTTGGATCAGAAATTGAGGTCCAAGATTGCCCATAGGCAGTACTCATGTTTATGCAGAATGTCCTAACCATCCTTTGGGCCAAACACATCAAATTCCTCCTCGCCTCAAGAGAAGGTATCACTGTCACGTTACCGATCATTTAAACTTTAATAAGATAAACTGATTGAAAGAAATAAAAAATCTTGAATGCCCGCACCACAACTAAGATAATTAGCTATTTAGGAGGTAGTAAAATAACTGCACAGTATCTTCCTCATATTCAATGAGATAATACTGACAAGAGCTTGACAAATCTCATTTACCTCCAAGGTCGGATACATTTCGGGCCATTAGACTAGCAAACCTTTCACATTGTCGCTCCAAAACAGCTAACCATCGTTGTGCTCCAAAAGCTATTCCACTACTCACAAATTGGTCGAGGATCTGATGAACAGAATTTTCCTCAACCTCGGCATGTTCCACCCACGTAATCTGTTTGGTTAACATTTATGAAAAGTCAGGGAAAGTTATAATGAATTATGGTGTACACTAATTTATGATCAAGTAAAATAAAACAAATCAGATAAGATATCATCACCCTAGAGTATCCATTTGGCATATCTTGAATGACACAGCCAGAGGGTCTTCTTTTAAAATAAGGATATGAGAGAGGATAGCTGGTATGGAAATTGTCCAGAGGGAAGTCAACAATGATCCAAGTTCCCTCTTCAACATTTTGCTGGCAATAACGAAGGAAATGTGTTTCTCTGGTGGGAACCAAAGGAGAGAGAACTTGGAGCTCTGCGTACATCTGAAAAAGAGTAGCCCCCAAAAGGGACAGGATTTGAAGTGATCAAAATTAAAACTGGAAAGAGAAAAGGAGAACATTTCAAAACCAAAGACATGTTAAGGGAACACAACACTCACCAGAAAAAGTGAACCACTGCCATTTCTTGAAGCTCCTGATGCTATGACTTGCAGAGTTTTTGCTCTGGAAATGATGGAAGGGAAGAGCTCCATCCATTTGTTCTAAAGTTACAAAAATGAAAAACATGATTCAGTTACAAGATGATTGGTAAGTATGATATAATTAAGCACCGCTGTCTAATATAATTAAGCTAAGGGCACAAATAATCCTCTAGGTTTTTTTATCTGCACCGCATATAAAATTTAATATATTAACACTAATAACATAAATAGAAAACAAACAACTGATGGTGCTTGTTTTTTAATAGATATTTTGTGTAGAAGACTATGGGCTGTCGCTGGAGAAACATACCGCATCCAGAAAGGCATCCACAAGGGTAATGCTATTCATTATAACAACAGTGCTGTGCCTTGTTGCTTCAGTCCTGATTGGTTGTTTTATATCCAGTGGAGGACATGGGAACATTCTTGAGTACTCTTCAACATTGAGTATGTGCCTTCCAGATTGATCATCAACTTGCAACCAGAGAGGCTCACCCATCTGGCACATCTTCACCAATTCATCCATGAATGATAAGGCCAGCTCCATAGCCATGGATTTTTCCTCTTCCAAGATTAGACTTCCAGCAGGGAAGTTGTTGGGGTTCTCATGCATGAAAGGCAAGGGAGTCATCATTTCAGCACCACAGTTGGGCACAGGCGTCTGTTCCTCAAACTTCCTTGGGATCAAACTCATTCCCATGTCCAGGGAAGTGGTTAGAAAAGAAGGTGGCGCTATTGATTGTATTGGGCGGCCGCTATACTGTGCAACAAGGCTGCACATATACCCCAACTGGAAAAATACCGCAATCATGAGACAGAACTTTATTAAACAATAACAAATTGTTACTGTTGGTGAAGCTATCTTTGGTTACATAACTCCTCTCCTATTCTACAAACACAACACATGTTCAAGACAAATTCTTACAATTATAAATGTACGATATTAGCTCAATGCAGATCACTCCAATCCGATTTTCAATCTCTTTCACAACTAATTTTAATCATTTTAATTCTTACACACATTCACAGTTTCACACACACATATGCAGACAAATTTTTTCATGTCTTATGAAGTCAAAGATTTTATCTTCTCTAGTTCTTGAGTATGATGGAATAAAACAAACAGACTTATTCTCATATATTGAGAATTAGTAAATAGTTGTTGCACTTCATTTTGGGTCAATTTGGAAAAACCTCTCCATTATCACAGGAGTAAAGCTGCTTTCCATCCGACCTCGCCCCTAAGCTCACACCGGCGAAAGGCTCTTAAGAGGCACTAGACATGTATAGTGTTGTAGTAGTAGTTCTTGGATATAATAAATATATGAAAATGGTTCATTGCATGCACGCACTCATCACGCTTCTTATCTATTGCTCCCCAAGTGAAAATCACGTCGTCAGATTCTCTTTCTTTGTCTTTTATGTATTCAATTTTTTGTTTTGAAAATAATTGGCCGCTTAGCATGAAAAATAGTATTTACATATTTTTAGTGTCTTTTTATTATTATTTTTTAACTTATTAAATTATCAGCCCAACAGGTATATAATTTGATTAATTGTGTTTATATTTTGATATATTTTGATTCTTTTATTTTCTTAATCATCTGGAAATATTTAAAAAGGCAGTAAAATAAGCGGATGGAATAGTAGTTAATCTTTGCATTTCATCGTAAAACAAGCTATATTTGTTTGTTATGACAAGTTAAGGTTGCGTAAAATCGGAGTTCATATAGAATTGAAAGAAGTACCTCTTCTTTAAGACGGGCATTTTCAAGGCGAAGTTGCTGCTCATCAAAACCCATTTCCCCAAGCATGCCTGGACCTCCACAGTTGGGGCATATGATGTTCCTTAGAGCTGCTTGCAACCTGTAATTCTCATTCTTGAAGTTCTCATTTTCTGCTCGAAGCACACCATTATCTGCCCGGTCTTGTTGTGCCTAATAATTTCATCACATTTCATACATATCATATAACTTAATTCATTGAATGCTCAACCTTAGCTTGATCATATGTCATATCAAAAGTGTATTTTAATATTTTCGATTTTGAATGTGAAACTGACGTGCGCCATATATATAAAGAATAAAAATAAGTTAAGAATAAAAATAAGTTTAATTACTAGAATTTGTTATATATTTTCATCAAATAATATACAACATATCAAATAATATACAACATATATAAAAATATTTGAGTTAATAATTAAAATTGGACAATCTTTTTGGGATCAAGGGACTATTATAATGAGGCCACAAAATAGTATATATCATATAATTTAAAAATTAATAAAAAAATTTAGAATCCTTTTCTACAATGTTCCCTTAGGAATGTTAAGATGTTAATAAAAGATAATATTTTACAGAAGATTTATATGTAAAATTTGATACGGTTTGTGAAATATCTTTAGCTATTATTTTCATGTGTTATATTTTATTTCCAAATTAAGTTCTAACATGCTGGACACATGTAAAAAACCCCAATGTCGAATTGGATGAATTTTTTAGATAGAGGGACTAATATAATGAGTCATCAGCTGTAATAGTAAAGATCTCATGTAATTCAAAATTTTATTTCTTAGGATCTCATGTAATTGTCTTCTTCATTTTCATTACATGATTATAGGATCTCCTATCATTCTCTTATTCATTAATCATTTTAGCCTATCACTAATAATTGTAATGTCAAAATATATTATATGATTCGATCACAATCCAATCAAACCATAATACTAATAAAATATCAATATCTAAGATATTATCAACAATCATAAAATTATACTAATAATAATCTTTAATAAGTTGCAAATAAAATTAAGGTAGGCTTATATTCATATAGCCCTCCTGGGTTGGTGGGTTGAGGCCTGAGGGTGGGGCTAAGTTGAAGATGATGTCTTTTGATTTTATTTTTTACTTAATTAATTGAAAGTTTTAATTTTATAGAAAAAAAAGAGGCCTTTTAGTTTATGATTTCAAAATTAACCCCAAGTCAACAATATTTGTTCAATTTTTAAATTATCCTTTTGTATAAGTCAATTTTAACACCGAAAATGACGGAAGGGGACATATTGAAAATTAAAATAAATTTGAGGCCAGGGACAAATTAAAAAGATAAAAAATTGAGGGGGCTAGTTGAAAAAATACGCATAGTTCAGGGGCAGATGAATTTAAGCCATTAAGGTAATATAATAGTAACGCACCTTCATCTGGGTTCGCCTATTTTGGAACCAAAATTTGACCTGGCGTGGTTTAAGGCCAAGATCTTGGCTCAATTTCAGTCTTTGCTTGTCATCAGGGTGAGGATTTTCCTTGAATAGCCTGTTTGTAAAGAGCATCATGCAGTATTATTAAAATATGTAACTTCAGGACAAATCAGTTATGTTTTGTCACTATGGTAAGAAATTATATCATTCTAGTTCAAAATATAAAAGAAATTGGACTCAGATTGGAACTTCACAAAATTATTATTCAAACCTCTAGAACATAAAATGTGGCTAATAATTTTATAAAAAAGACATTAATAATAGGGAAATTAACAATTATTGCAAAACTGGTTCACGTACGAAACATAAAAGAGAAAATATAATTTAGAAAGTGGGCAATTTATCATACGATTCCATTTCTTGTATCTGTCGAGCAGTGTGCCTATGGTAACGTTTTTTCTTATTTGGAGGGCCTTCTTGTTGTTGATGCTGCTCATCGGCCTCTTGTTCATTTCCAGAAACCCCCCCTTCAAAATGTTCACTTCCAGACCCAATTTCCATCTCTTCTTTGCTCTTTGTAACCCCATTTTCTTCCTTTTAAGTCAACCAAATAAAGATTTCAACAATAAAAAATTAATTATTATAAATTTAAATTAAGCAAAAGCAATAAAAGGGCTTACATGAATCATTGAGGGGAAGATGTTGAAAGGCAAGTTAGCCATGAAGTTGAAGCTTAGGTTTTGATGAGTAGGTGAAGAAAATAGGGTTTCTTGAAGAACCCCATTTCCTCCCATTGATGAGAGCATTTGCCCTTCTCCAAACATCTTTTCTCCGATCCGATCTAAAAAATAAACCAATTTCAGATCTTCTTGATCAACAACCTTCTTAAATGGGACAACTTTTAACCAAACATGACACTAGATTTAGGGCAAAAAAGATGCTCAGCATACTTATTAATTAAGGATGGAAAGCAACAAACATGGGACACGAAAAATAATGGCAAAGAATCAGTAACTAAGAAAACAAGAAAATCAGAAAAAAATTAAGAATTAATCACCATTATTATCCTAATGAAACAGCCTAAGCTTATACTATATAAGATTATTAGCCCTCATAATCTAAATAATTCTTAAGATTTGTACATCAAACTAGCTAATCCACACACATACATACACACACTCACTTATTGAAGGGTTTTTAATTTATTCATTTTATGTATTTCGTTTGGATTTATGGATATAACGAGAGAGATACCATTCATTCAATGAGATATAAGTAGTAGAAAATGTTAGACAGGGAACAACGAGTGATACTAAATATAAAAGGTACAATTAATGTATATGTGTTTTAATATAAGTGGTTTTGCTACCTTTTCTACTTCTTCTTCTTCTTAACGTTTTCTCCTTCACCACATTAAAAGCTGTATTTGTAGTCTCATTCAGAAGACTTTGTAAATCTACTAATTAATTCAAGTGAATATATTTGTTTAAACCTTCTTTTTGTAAAAAAAAGAAAAAGTTACAACGCTGTTGTCTTTTTTATTTGGTGGGGGTGTGAGATAAATGCAGGACTAACCATAAATACACAAAAAAGAAACTGATATATCAGTCGGCTGTTACTGTGCGCATGGAGGATCAAATTAATTATGATAGAGGAAAAAAGATATAGGTTTATGAATGAGATAATATATACTCCTAATAAAGACTGTTTTTCAAAAGTCAAACCTTAATTTGTTCTATATTTTGATACTTCTTCAGGCTCTTCTTCTTTTATTCCAGAGTTGTAGAGTTGTAAAGCAAAAAACTTGACTCTACAGCCCTTCACTGCCCCTAATCTATACCCATTTGGCAGATTTTTGGCAAAGAAAATATATCTCAAAATGAAGAAAGGAAACTCTATTACTCATTTGAGTGACAATTATTACATTTAAATTGTATAGATCATTGAAAACAAATCAAGAATCTACAAAACTATTCACATCTTGTGTCTTAACCTAAAATAATACCAAATCCCCACACAAGGAAATTAAATAATAATCCCAACCCTTTTTTATCTGTGACCACCAAACCCCGTTAGTGCAAGAAACCAAATTCTACCAAATTGGTGAGAGAAGCAAGGATATGTGTAGGTATTGATAAAGAAAGAGAAAAATACTAAGCTTTTATGTTTATGCGAACCTTAAAGGATTTAAAGCAAATCTGTCGTGGACTTGTGGTTGATAAATGCGTGTTTTGCAACTTCATTTTCTATATATTAATTACATTTAATAAATTAAAAGCATTTAATTCGCTATTAAATATGTATATAAAAGATGTTGCATACCTTTAATGCTATATATGTCTCTCAAGTAATAGGTCAAGAGATCACCAAATCAAAGCTCCATTTGTATACTTCTTCTCTTCAACTAGGCAATTTGACGAGAATTCAAAGAGAAGAATTGGACTTTTGAAGGGATACTAAATGTGAGGACCTTCTCCAATGGTACATAGCAGCAATTAACATGGTGGGGTGAAGTATATTTATTTCATGCACCTACTTAAATTAAATGCTTCGTCAACTACCCTAAAAGAAAAAGGAAAAAATAGGGGAAATGAATGAGGGGAAAGAATGGTCTTAATATTAACCATTAGAAAAAATTATAAAAGTAATTCTATGAATTTTAATTGGTACAAGTAAATCAAGACACAATCCCAAATTGAACAAATCGTTATTGTTTTTGACAAACTATACTTAGTGAAGACATTTATGCAAAACTTATACAACTTCAATAGACATTTATATACCAGGTAAAAATGACTTAATATACACTACAAGTTTAAAATGTATATGAATAAGTACCTCTTAAATAAATTAATAAAACTAACTTCAATAACTAATTTGTATTACTGCAAAATTAACTTCATGGCTGATTCTTGATTTTGGTCTAAGTTTAAAATTTTATTTTGCAATTATTTCTCAAGGAGTCCGGTTGGGGAACAAGAAAAGTAGGATTTCATGATAAGGTGATGACTTTAATATTAATGCAGGGGTTTGACTCTTGGAATCACATTTTACTACTCCCACAAGACAAAGGTCAGCGACAACTACAACTATTAATGAGCCGAAATAACCAGTTTGGCCAGTCGGGAAGTCAAGGCTTGAAGTTCACTCGATCTACATTGAGCCACCGAGCACAGCTGGCCTTCGCATTGCTTTTACGAAATTTCTAAGAAATTTTGCTATATGAAATTATATATATAGTTTCAGCTATATACTTTTATTACGATTCAAATATTATCAAATGACCAATGTCATGGCGACGAATTTTTTTATTATAATCTAGTTAACGCTATCCAATGTATCATTTGGATAATTAATTATACCTTTATTATTTTCAGTAGCTTTATCCTTTGGTACGAAATATAATATAAAAAAAAATTAATGCCTGCCTTTATTATTTTACTTTCGAGTACTAATGTTCATCGCTATTATTATTTTACTCTTGATAATTAATATTCATCTCTATTATTTTTTTTTATTATAATCTAGCATTTGTGCACTTCATCTCAATTTAATATTAATGTTCATTTTTCTAAATTTCTGCCTGACCTTACCGTTAATACTCTAGCAATTCAGAATCAAATGACTAAGTGTCAATCATGTAGGACCACCCCGCTGGCCGTGATAGATTGTCACAAAGACACCACTACATTTAGATTCGTTGGTGTCTCATTTTATCAATATCATCGCCGATTTTTTTACGCGTAGTATAATAAAAACTTAGAAGACAAACTTTAGAGCGTAAATAAATTTATACGGAGTATTAAACAATCGAGATTTCAATTATCAACCTAGTTTATCTCCTAAGACGTATATATACGTTAATTTCACCATGCTTGATATGGTCTGGGCCGAGCCGATCTCACCAGTAGACCCATTTTGAATCGAGTATCCTGTCCTATACGCGACTTACGTCAAGGAAAGCGTCTGCCTGATGTAAGATATACGTTAGATAGCGAAGTTCAGATATAAGTTCGATTATGCAAGAATGTTCGTGATCGTGATACTCGGTATTTGGTTATCGGGGGTTGCGATACTACTAGCACCGCTTCATAATCAATGCATTTCAATACATAATGCCCGCTCATCATTATTTAGTACATGACTTTGTCAATCGAGCCTAAGAGGTCACACACTTACAACAAAATGGAGTCGAATATAATTATATTTTTCTAGCTTTTTAAATTTAACTACAACATTGGGGCAAAATTCCAATTGTCGGGAAAGGCCTCGTCAATTAAAATCGGGGGTTGGTATGTCTGCACTTTCAGATCATTATTCGAATATCTCATTTATAGCTTTTTAAATAGCTTTATAGAATGTTGCCGGTAAAATTCTAACCTTCCCACCTGCCCTAAAGATACCCTAATATTCTTCTAACCACAAAACGCGCCTTAATTTTACGAATGTTAGTCGGTAAGATTCTGTAACCCCACGGATTTATTTAGTCGACTATATTAATCAAAAGGAGGTTAAAGACTTTGCTAAACACTAATAAAGTTAAAATGTAGGGATTTTGAACCCTATAAATATGCCACTTTTTCACGAAGAAAATCAAGCCATTCACTTTTTCGATAGCTTATTTTGTGAAAAGCAAAATCTCTCTCTCTCCTTCTTTTTTCTCTGCTCGTCGACTAAGAGGGAAAATTCCATCAATTTTTCGCCCAACCCCGATTGCGTCTACGCAAAAGATTCTAGTAAAACCTCCTACGACTTCGTCAAGGTGACAATCTTATGATTCTACTGACGTCAGGCGGTTCATCACAATATTCGCCGCTACTCGCTATTTTATTCCGCAAGAATTGCAATATATTTCGCTCCTTTAATTATCGCTTTATACAACCGGCAGCCGACTATTGATTGTGATTCAAATAAGACATCAAGACATTAATATTTATAATGCTAAATACCAACAACGGCCTTGTTCTGATTACTAGCTTCAGATGGTATTAATGTGTTTGCATTTAATTTCATATAAAGATCGAATACACGCAATATTTTGCTTTATGTCGATCTTTAAGATCAGTTATAATGAATGCCAATAACTATGATTAACAGCTAACTGGGCCGAATTAATAATATTGTAATATTAAAATAATTTTTCATTAATTGTTGTATCCGAAAATTATTTACCAAGCTCGGTGTTAATATAAAAGTTCTAGAATCACCATCACCTCGCGAGCGTAACGCCGTAAATCACACGCCCACCGCACTGGCAGTCCCAGGTGGTTCTTACCTGTGGTTTTCAACTGTAGGTTCTAACGTTGCTTAAGCCGCTATCGCTCTTTGCTGGGACTTTTCGTCATAAGATGTTCTACATTAATTAAATTGATTTAAAATTAATTTACATCGTGATCAATTTATTCAATTTAATTTATTACAATTAAATATTTCACATATAAATTAAAAAAATTATTTTAATATGTTAAAACGAATATAATCAAAACATTACAATTTTCTAAAATTATTTAATTTTGAGATATAAAGTGATAAGATTATTTGATAATCGATACTATATATATCAGCATAAAATTTGAAGTTAAAATTTTAAATAAACAATTTTTATATTATTTGATAATTGGAACAACAAGATATAATTGATTGATAAATATACTGAGCTGATTAACTTATACATTAAATATAATTTAGATAATTAATTTATTCATGTATAATATATGTTTAAATATATCAATAAGACATGAGATTTATGAGCATTTAATTTACTAGATTTTAAAAATACGGGTTTATGCTTTTGCTTAAAAGATAAATGACATGTGATTTAATTATTATGGGACCAGAATAATTAATGAAGACCCACTGCAGTTAGGTTAATGAAAAATAGTTAATGTGAAGTTAAAACTAGAATAAGTTTTCAGATTTTTTCCACGTAGTCATAACATGAGATTCCCAAGTGTTATATTTAGTCTACGATTGACGTGATATAAATTTAGCTTGATAAAAATATAATGTAGTATAATCGTAAGTATGACTAAGATAATCAATCCCACTATCGAGCTAAGCAATATTGTCACACCAAACTCTAAAGTCAACAGTCACTGGGCGATGATATGTTAAGCATTTACACGCTTTTCCTGACGCCTCGACGGGAGAGTATGCCTCTCGACGGGTGAAGACCATTCCCAGCTCAGACACTGCGCTTACCACTCATCCATTCCGAAATTGTCATAGTGGTTTTTTGGTTACTTAAATGTGGGTACACGATTGTTCACATCGGACCGCCGACAAAGAGGTCACTATTATACGTGTCAACTTTTAAGAACACCAAAGATTATGTTTATCATAATTAATGCTCGATCACCTACCCACATGATCAAGATTCGATCGCATGGAGTCTTCGTATACTTTGGGCTTCTTCTGGATCAGAAGCACTAGCTTTATGAAATATTTGTATTAGAACTTTCTATATAATAAAACCGAATTATTGTCTTTTTACGTACTCATCCGTAGTCAAAATGACATCCAACAACACTAATAACTCGAATATCATCCGATATTGAAAAATGCAACCGAACGGCATAAATTTCCTAGACAGCTCCGAACTCGAAAGTTCTCACCGTTAACTAAATACGCAGTGACCCGAAGTCACGAACTCGCAGGCGCATTTGGTGAAGCTCAAGCACAACAAAGATCGCGACGATAAAGGCATCGACCACATCACCATCGCCAGTAAATACGGAAGCCAATCTTATTCACCGAAATATCGCCGCTACAAGACGTATCGCAAACTAGAAAAGTTTATTCTGTGAAATGCAAGACGCACGAAAGCGTAATGACATCAAGCCAGGCTTCATTAATTAAAGCTAGCAACGGACAACCCGCGTCTCAAGTCAAAAAAGCATGAAGGTGGCTACCGAAGCAGTGCTCGACTCACTCGGGTTCACTTGTCTCAAGGGAGCCGGGTAGTAGACATCATCCTTAAGTCGTCAGTCGACTCGCTCAACAACTTACATGAACTCTTAAATACGACCGCCCATGTTTATCTGAAATTTACGGTATTTATCACCAATGCCGAGCATAACCTTAAGAAGCGGAAAACTTGCTTCCGATGCATGTAATTGCGAGAAATAACACAGGCCAGGCAAGCCCAACCACGGCAACCTCAAAAAAGGAATCAAAAGAAGAATGATAAATGTCATCATTGTTGGGTGTTATAGGCACTAGAAACAGTAACTGTAGTTAAGTAATTGGCAGTTAAAGAATGGAACTAGTACTATTCCGAATATATTTACATTGTAATCAGAAACTTTTATTCGATATACGGTAAGTTGGGACATCGGCTCGTGCACTATTCACAAATACGGAGCACCTATAGAATAAGCAGATTGGGCTGGGAAAGCGCGGTTCGACTCAAACGGATCAAAAGTTGACGCTACCTACGCTGGGACTACTAAATTAGCATTACTCATGTGCTTAAATCTTGTTTTGAACAACGCTACTTTGTACCTACTTGCTGTGAATATTATTTCTATATCTCGCCTAGTTGATAGGCTTTTCTATTTCTATAAACGTGAACGCTTCTTTTATTTCTAGAATGCAAGACTTATCCATGGCATCGTTACGCTCGATAATGGTCTCAGATGCATTGCATACGAACAAAAGACCCGTGAATATTAAAAGGAGGAAACCAAAATGAGTTGAATCCTGCTACACTGCGGCATTTGTGCTCACAGCATCAAATGACAACACACGAAAAAGCTATTGCATTTGCATTACGTTAGCCGATGAATCTTCGAATCATTCAACACACGCTACCATGCCACGGGCAAGACGACCAAGTCACCCTTCAATGGAACTAAGTGGAGCGGCAAAGGATTTGTTGGAAATCGACACACCGACAGACCAGAACACCTCGCAATAGGCTGTTACTCATACTTCATAACCTTCATCGATTTTACTCATGCCAGCCAGAGCATGGTTACATATATCCGTCAAGTATAAACAATAAGCTCGAGGTATTCAAAGAGTTTCGAAGGAAGTTGACAACCAACCAACAAAAACAATCATGTTCCTCCGATCCCGATGTAGAGGAGAATACTCGAAATACGACTTCTCAATCACATCCCAGACGCGTGATAATATCACGTACCACTCCCCGCCGAACACCACAACACAACGGTGTATCCGAAAGTAGAACCGAACCCTCTTAGATACGGTTCAATCGATATGAGTACTTCAACACTACCACCTAATCAGCATGGGATACGCATCGCAAAACTATAATGCATACACTAAACAAAGTTCCAAACAAAGTTAGCTCTTAACTCCGCATTTGTTAATGGTTCAAGAAACCTCCCAAGATAGCATATATGAGGATTTGTGCATCGGGCATATGTCAAGAAGGCCAACAAACATGTTAGGGACTCCAATTCGATAGACGTTACTCACGTGATACCCTATGAAACCGCAAGTATATTTTTATCGTAAGAACGAGAACAAAATTTGTTGCTTGCACCGGTGTCTTCCCTAAAAGGAATTCATGGACAAACGGATCGTGAAAATATCTTCAACTAGTTCAAGAAAGGCGAGGAGTTGCCAACGCATTCGATCCCCTGTGAGCGGATCCCTCCAACATGTGTAAGAGGTTCCGCCGATCCGCGGAAACCGTGGACGAAACCTCCCGGTGACTCGCCAAACCGCTTAAGATTTATCCGATGTAACTCGGCCAAGAACCCGAGATACGGCACGGAAAATTTCTAGTTGACGCAGCCTTCTACATACGGGCAAGATGAATGGCGAAGGATTGACTAATGGCTTTTAGCCACGAAGTCCCGAATCACCTTCAACAAAACATAAGCATGGATCGCTGATCGACTTACCCGAGGGCGCAAAGCACCCAATCTATGCAGTTCGGCAAGTAAACGCAGTTCTGTGATGCGATCTAAAAACACCATGTCTATAAGGCTGCATCAAAGAGCCAAAGCAAGCCTGAAGAAAATTCATGAACTCCACTACGATGCAACCTTTCACCAGCTTGTGAAGTTTAAATGATTCTTACCCATCGCTGTACATCACGACATTGTTTTGTAGATAGTTGAAGACGGATGTAAAAAATGGCATTTTGAACGGAAATCTACAGATTTGTATATACACAACCTCCCTAAGTTTATATATGTCCTAAAGTGTTAATCTAGTATGAATTATATTTGTGATTAAACACCAATTCATACATCCTGATTCAAAATAATGTATATTAATCTAAAAAACATAAATTACAATTATGAATAAAAGAGTTCTTACATTTACAATGAAATACCTAAACGAACCAACTCCTCGTGATGCCTCTACGTGAATGCCTCGAGAAAACCTCTTCAATCAAGCTGGTCTCAACACCAAAACGATGTCCTCTGGGATAAAGACACAACTGCGAGGGAATCGAATTGTGACTCGAACTCGCTAGAGTCATGAGGAACAAAAAATGCAGTTATATTCTCGATTTCAGTGGGAGTGGACGGCTTAAAAGGTGGAGGCAAAGGTTTTGATTTCATGAAAAGAAAAACCCTTGTCTCTCTCTTCCTTTAAATACCATTTGCTAATTTCCACTAAGTAGCAACTCAAGAAATCAGCTTAACTCGTTAACTTAATTGCACTGCTAAGTTTCCAATCAAATAATGAGTCACTAGCTGAAGTTGTTCCATTTAATTAACTTAACAAGTCAATTCAAAATACTAACGAAGTCATCATTTGTATCAACTTATCGTTATTCATCAATTTCAATTACTTAATTGGATTAAAATTGCAAGTTTAACCAATCGATGTTCATCAATATATATTTATTTGAAATATATAAATATCGGTAGATACATTTCAATATATTAAGTCTCGCTTAATTTTCACGCATGAAATATAATTAATATCATCAGATGCGCGACTTTGCAATGGTGATAATAAGAAAGTCAGAGAGACAATAATAATCGACCAATTACTATTATTATAACGACACGAAGAAGATCTAAAGAATCGCCATAACCTCTTAAATTATCATGAGAACCCAAACTAGTAATATACAATTACTAAGTAACACTAAGTTTAGTAATCACATTATTTAACCAATTGATAAAGACTGATACACATTGTCGTGCAGAACGCATAATAAAAGTGAATCAATTTTCATTGATTTCCAACACTCCCCACTTGCCCTCGGACGAATATCATACAATTTTTATCACGACCCCAAATTTTAGGCTAACCATGTTAAGCATGCCATTTAAAATGAATTTACACAACTTTCTTACCGAGTATAAATCGAATAAGCATTTACGTCTCCCATAAATCAATCAAGACTCAACCGCTATATATTCGAGACTTCTCAGATATCAAGGACGGATAAATCCCTCCCAATATATCAACATCTATCACATAAGTGACCCAACATACGCCGTTATAATTCCCGCCTAAGTGCACGCTTGGTCATAGTCAAAGCACATAGCCTGGCGATAACACAGAGAAGTTATCACGTAGGCCTAGAAGAATTGTCGATCTAAAAATTCTAAACAACACTTGGTGACGCGACATATCTCTATGAATTGCTTCTACCATACTCAGCCTCTACCATAGACCGCACTTCACTTCAGACGGGATCTAGTCCCAGCAGTTAACGCGATCAATCTCGATCACTAATCAAATAATACCACGTTAGTCATACGACGCCGCCTCTAACTATAAGATCCGCCTCAGCGCCTTTGGCTATCCACGTTTCTAGGTCAGCAGGTAATCAACACCATATCGCCTCTCTCTCTCAAAACATGCATCAATCCCAGAATTTAACTTTTCACTCATCGAGAGACAATATACGTATATTATATATTTCAACGACTTTAAATAAATAATAGGTAACTATAATAACGAATCACATATTCACGTAGCTTTAGTTACCTAACTCAACTTTAAAAACACAAAGGAACTTTATTTTAATTCAATTACTTAACTTATTCCGTAAAGACGAACACCGAATCTCTTGCCACGCTCTCGGGGCCTTCTTCATTGCCTCGTGAAAACCAAACTCGTCAAATCACGCGGAAGAGGATCTCACTTCCAGATAGCGCATGCTTAAACTAAGGCTACGGATCCTTGCTTCGCATGAATTCTTAGGTATTTCAGATTACGTAAAGCAAAAGGATAGAGCGATTATAATCACATCTCTTTATTGAAATACTACTTACAGTTAGCCTTTTACATTCCTAATCTCGGCCCTCAACCATGAATCAATACTTAATTAAGATTATCCTCGACATACTACGCACGATCATGACAAACGAGTTTCAACCACTTATCTAGGGTTCTATCGTGCAGGTTTACAACACAACTCGGCTGCTAAAAACACATATGTCTTATCAATGCATATTCTTTTAACAACATTACCGAAATAACACGTTATGTTAAAAAAAAATTCGGCCTACAAATCTGGCCGACATCAATAATTTTCTGAATAAAGATCGATATACTAGACAGATATATGAGTAGTAGTTTTCATGAGAATTTACATTGCACCTGTCATAATAGATGAAGCATTTAAAGTTTTAAATTAAACTAAAAACCAATGTGACTTAAGACATCCCCCTAAATATCTTATCATCCCATTACATCATTATCCAAAACCCAAGGCCCATCTCTCCTTCCCTCGCGAGTCGACGCACGCCCTTCTCCCCCCTTTCATTTTTTTTCACTTTCTACCCAATCTTGCACGGTTTTGGAGATTTTAGCATTTCGATTCTCTCAACATTCCGCCGCTCAGGTGCAGTCGACCTTTTTGAGGTTTTACCACATTTTCAACTCGCCGACTTTAGTTGACTTTTTTCTATTTCGGGGTTTAAATGCAATAATAAGTTCTTAGATTCTTAAATTAGTTATTTTAGAGTTAAATCGAAGATTGTCGAAAGATTTTACGGATTACAACGTTTCGACTTTTGTCAATTTCGGCCGACTTTCAGATCGAGGCTTTAATACGGTGTAAAATTATCATCTAAAGCAGAATTACGCGTTAAGCTTATAATAATCGATTTTCGGGGTCAAATACGTCAATGCACAGCTGATTTTGCTGACTTTTGAGGAAAAATGTGGAATTTGTAAAAGCCGTCATTTAGCTTAATATAGCTGAGCATGTTTTATTTTAAAGTCGTTATAAAGAGATTACGCTGATTCGATGTGTAGTTTCGAAGAGATTTTATACAATAACAAAGCTAATAACGGAAGTAATTAGTCGAGGAACCGATTGCCGATCGATTAGACGCGATGCAGTTACATGGTTGTAATAAAAGTCAATAATTTAACGCTAACCCTGAAGTGTATACTACCTCTCGGGGATGTGTGATCACTAAAAAGTTATTTTGAATTACGACGCGGTATAATACATGGGGTTTAATAAATGTTAGCAGAGGTTATTCTACTAATCATGTTATAAATGTAGCACTTCCTTGAATAGTGAGTCGAAATTCTGACCTAACACGCCGACTACCTGTAGCTTTCATTATTGGTTTTAGCTCGAAGTAGTACAAATCTCGTTTACGAACCCTTCATATATATATTATGCTACATATTTTGCATGTGTTTCGGCTAATGGACTATTTTGACATACGTTGGCTGAAAGACATGATTCATGTTAAGCAGATAGATGCGATTATGATTCATATTACGCAGATAGTTGTGATTATGATTTATATTACGTAGATAGTCGTGATCACGATTCATATTACGAGCTAACAGGATTACGATCCATAAGCATGTAGATAGCTGGTGATTTATTCAGCAGGAGATAATCGCGATTACATTCATTTTACGATCACAAAGTGTCAGTTATACGACGCCAGCCAAGGCATTGTCAGCGCGCGGGCCGCGTAATCTCGCGCGTGTATTTCATCGCTTTTGTTTGTTATTCAAGGAGCGCGCACTCGACCGGGAGGCTCAGCGTGGTAACATATCAAGGTAAGTGGAGAGCTCAGCGCGATATGCATATCGGCGCAGTTCTGGCCGGGAGGACGAGCGGCCTATCCGCTATTTGGAGCGGATTCTCATTTGTTTCGCCATATTCAGAGGTGGATTCCTTCTAATATTTGTTTGTTATTTCCAGCAGCGGATTCTTTATTTGTTTATTGCTCATGAGCGGATTCCTCATTTGTTTACTATTTATGGAGGTGGATCTACTATTCGATATTTAGAGGGATTCTCTCTAGTTTGATTATTTTGAAAGGCTGGTATAGTTTTCCTTAAACAGCATGATTATCGGCTTAAGTTATAAGCTCACAAGCAGATAAGATAAAGCGACATCTATAAGAGTATTTTATGTGATTTGTATTACAGGAAGTCATTGCCGATGTATATGCATATGTTATATATATAAGTACGATTATACGCGATTGGATAAAAATCGGTATTTGTATTCACTCACTTTTATACCGACTCTCTATTCTCTACGGGCCAAGGCTTATGTCCAGGTTTCTAGGGTTCGATCACGAAAGTCAGCGTTAAGCTTCTGGCTGATGCCGCGGATCGAAGAGTGTAAAGTAGCGACAAAATGCATAAGCATCTCAACGCCCTTTTCTCTGTTATGTTTTCAAAGATTCAAACTTGTATATCGAGAGGTCGCGGTAATACGTTGTATCGCTGAGATTTTTGTGTATTGTATTGGCCAGATTTTTCACGCCGATGCAGCTTTCGCTGGTGACACGCTTCGTATGTACGTTAGTTCATCATTATGCGTATTATTTTTATTAACGCTAAATGAAGTCTTTTATGTCATCCATCGACGGGTGAATCTGGCCAGATAGTATTGCCACGACCTTAACTCTCGCGGCCGACCTCGCGGGCGGAATGTTACAATTACTTCAACAAAACAGATCGACCGTCGTTGTAATAATCGAGTTCCAGCTTCTTTTAGTTTATCACCAGGTTACTGTGACTAAATTTATTATTGAAATTTCTAAGAAGAAGCGGTATGGTATTAACCTGCCCATAATGCTACTATCATGATTCGCCATGTCAAGATCAAATAACCTGATCCATTCCATATAACCATAGCTACCTCTATTCCTTAAAGTTATACTGCTGCCCCAATCCGCTTGAATACCTTTTTAAGAAAACTTCACCTCCAATCACTGAATCATGCCATTGCTATAGTTTCAAGCAAGCACAACACACTTAATTGACAAGGCATACGTTGGAACATATTACTGCTTAATAGACTTCAACCATTTCATTAATGCGAGGCCCTTATTAGCGGGATTAGACCACTAACGAAGAGTTGCCTCTGTCAATAAAGAGAATATGTCTATTTATATAATTCTTAATCTATTATAGATTTGAATCACCTCGAGCTTCATGACATCTAAACTAACAAGCAAATGTCACGCAAGCTCACATATATAATGCACCGACATAGCACGGTCACATATATGGTAGTCAGCCCACAAATATATAAGAACCTAATCACTACTATAATTTTTAAGGTCAGAGGAAGATTTCTTCAATATTTAGTGATAAAACTTCATTTATAACATGCTCCCACTAACCTTTTAAGAACTTCATGTTCTTCATCACTCTTTTGATTCCTAGTTTATTTTCATCAAGTATCAAAGCAGTTAATTTAATCTCCATTATACTCAATCTGTAAGTTGCAACTTCAGATTATAGAAACTTTATTTTATATTCTCACAGAATGCTGGAGTTCCAATAACAATGTCGTTAATCTATCATCGCCGATCATTACTTAGAAAGATTCTTTGGATAACTTAGTTTAGACCCTACACGTTACAAATCCTCAGGGAATAGAATATGAAAGTTTAGCTAAACATGGTATAGTCAACCAACGAATATGTTTAATCTCGCTCTCAACCAAACGTACGACAGCCCATATTCCATGACCGACACCATTTAACGAGAATACATTTATTACTTCCGATGATTCACCATCCGTAAAGTAATATAGAACGGGCTCTTACCCTCGATGAATCACCATCTGTAAGACAAAATAACAGCTTTATACCTAACCTATATATTCACATTTATTTCAAAATTTAAAACACCTCAAGCTATTTATCGAGTATTATTTATTCATATATTATTATTATGTATCACCGCATTTTATAGCTTTAAATGCATCAAGAGTGGATACTCCCTGGAGCAACCGGGCGGTTCCTCAACATCGATCGGGTATCTCCTGCACAGCCACTTGAACGCATTCAAGTCACATATATTTATTTCCACTATTTGTAATCAGGCAACGTAAGACTCTATACGTTAACAAATCGCAACAATTATAAAATGACGGAAATAAATACCAGCCTTCCTTCCGTTATGTACAAATGACTTAATATCAACTCGATCTCGAAAGCAAATTATATCTACTACAAACACATAATATTTAACTTATCCCATAATGGCATTTCAAAGTTTGTTTATCAAACACAACTTTTGAGTCATTAATTAAACACAACTTTACTCAGACACTCAACTAAATTTACACACATCTAAGGCAAGTCAATGAAATTATCTGCATATGAAATCGAAAGATTCTCATCCATCCGTGTTTTAATCTCATTAAACACAATTCCTTAATTACGTATCTTAACAAGTACGTTTTTAAGATTAGAATGAGACCATTCCTTTGAGAGATATATATTAGCTTATATCGACGATACTTCCGAATTCGTAACTGATAGTATCCATACGGTCCTTTCCATACCTTATCAGACATCAAAGTGTATCATTTAATGACTCAAATCTTTTAATGAATTTGTATGTAAACATTATTGGAAACTTAATTTAGACTAGCGAACCTCCCACTAGCCCAAAGAGTTGACTAGTCCATCTTTTCCAAAGATTATACTCAAAGTCTCGGCCGAGTCATTATCCGCGGTATTATTCAATCGCTATTGTTCCAAGGTGTCCTTTAAAGAATAGTAGAGTAATGTTTCCTTAATCGTAATCACCCGACATGAAACGTGTATGTCAAGTACGCATATCTATTTCTCTACTCTTAAGGCGCAAAGAAAAGGTTTAGAATCTCAAATCAGCAAATATGAGTTTTAAAATCTGCGTTTTATAATGAAGTCGCCTATCATTACACACGAGCTCGATAACTTTTGTATCCTCGCTCTTCTAGCTATCAAGTACTTGGCTCATATTCACGATTGAATCACGCGAGTCAAAAACTAGTGTTCTGACATCGCAAAATTAAAGCCACATACATTACTTCGCCGACAACAAAATTATTCGGTATATTTAGTTTAATCAAATCTCTTTCAATTCCTAAATGTTACTTAAAATCCTTCTTTCTACGCCAAGCTCAAATGTCAAGCCGCATCATTAATCTCAACTTATAAATTCCCATGTTCACTAATCTGCATGCCGACGCAATCCGAATACACCCTCATATTTGGTTACATACCATGCTTTTGTTTCTCATTACAATTCATGAACCATGCTTCATCATGTTAAAGAAATTCAAATACCAATCACATGTCCCGAGACGTAGAGCACAACATTCAAGATCATTCAATAGTTTTTCTCGACCGAGTTATAAACAGATCAAACTATTCATTATTTAAGGCTTTGCTTAAGTAAGCAAGAGACACATGAGACGTCTGCTAACATCATCACCTTGATTGAATAAAAAATTAATTATCTCAATCATATCATGCGATTTCTTTGTTCATCAACCAAAGTCTACTAACGATCAACAATTTATCAATCGCTCTTAAATGTTCGCGTATTTAAAGTTTATCCTCTATCAAGATAAAAAGGAAGACAAGATCTCACGATAAACCTTTCATATATTATGATTATATATTCAAGATGTGCTCATATGCGGACTATATCGGTATGTATATCAGATGTCATATCATAAGAATAGACCCGACGCGTTGACGCGTAGTTGGTTGCGATTATACTCAATGGTGTCACATGTGATCGCGCTACATATCAGGTACCGTTGTACGGGTCGTATGTGGTATCTGTGTCGTTTGGGGCGAAACGACATGCTGGCATGTTATAATAAGAGCCTCGACCGGGGCGTTCGCGACATGCATATTGCGCGAAAATGAAGCATTCTCGAGGCTCAGCGATATGCATGCCGAAATAAGAGCCTGTCCGTGGACGCGGCGTATATATACTGCAGCGCCAGCGCACGCTGCATGTCAAAGCGAGGCGTGACGGGAAGTCGGGATGCGCTTACTGAGGTTTCTTACGCTGACATTTTCACAATTAACCTTTTCAAGCCAAGGGCTGCTATTTGAAATGGTAATATTCGACGGTGGATGCCGATGGCTAGCGACCGCCTATTTAATGTTACGCAGGTGCATATACTAGCGATTATATGAATAACCTGCCTGCATAATATTATTGAAATAAGATACTGGGCCGCTGCCGAAAGATTTATGGCAATAAAAAATTTCTCAAGTTAATAAAGGAAATACAACGCACTCCACGGCTGGTAGTGTATATTTCGCTTTGAAAATTTTAAGTTTTAATGAACGGAACGACATTATTTGGGTGGCAATATAACGCGAGTATAAATTAGCCTAATGTCAGTTACATTGTCGGCATAAAGCTAAAAAAAACGGTAAGATCGATCAATTAAACGACCCAGCTTCACATAACTTAAATGTGCCAACCCATTAGCCTCCATAACCAAACCAAGGCCCAGAAAGACCAAAAACCACTTCTTTCTTCTTCCCGGACGTTGTGCCCGACGCGAACGCCCCCTCGATTTTCTTTCTTTGATTTCTCTTCCATCTCGCAGCTTGACCTCAATTGGGAGAAGTTTCTCCCTATTATCTCGCTGCTTAAGGTAAAAGGATAAAAGCGATCTTGTTAAGCATTTCAGAGATCTCCCGAGTCGACTTTTGTAATTGGAATTTTACCGGGCTCCAATCACCCGGGTTCTAAATTAGTTATTCTCGAGATGATATATCGTGTTAAAATGTGGAATTTCTGACGCTAGGCCGCCGACTTTTGGAATTTTGGGTTAAGATTTTCTCTAAATGTTGTCGAGCAAGATAAATACGTTTATTGACCTTATCACATTGTTTCAAGCGAAATTACGCAGCATTAGGTCATCGGAAGTTAAAATACGCTGAATGGGCTTTTATTGGGGATTTTTGAGAAAACGGTCGGATTCGGTGTGGCTGTTAGAAACGGTCATACTAGTTGAAAAGTCGATATTTTTATTGACGAATCGCCGATAATGTCGTAGAGTTTCGTTAGCTATGGCTGACGACAGCGATTTTGCCGGTATAGTCAAGCCGCGCCCACGGTATTGCGCCTCCTGAAACATAATTAGTACCCATACTTAAGTTGTCAATTCACAGAACTAAAATTCAGTCAGTAATTTAATTAAGAGCAAGAGTTAAAAATAGTCATGAGTAGTAATAGGTATTTCAAGGCCGATTAGATGAACGCGAGTACCTGACGATTAAAGGTGATGCTTCTTTATCATAACCGAAAGTAGTACTTATCTCACGCGGTATTACCTTACGTATTTACTTTAAACGCGCGTATTAATGCCCTCAGAAGAGCAATTTTGCGAACGGCATACGTAACGCGTAATGACATGCCATGAGCTTCACAATACGATTACGCGACTTATTCTCGCAAAGACAAGACTGGTTGGTGTAAGCTGATGGCCAACTCCCACTATATTAACAAGTTATAGCTTTTGTGGCCTCACGGGCACTTTTTGTATTTTGGGCGGCCTGCTTAAGCACTTTTGTATTTCCGTGCCTGGCTGCACTTTTGGATTTAAGGCTCTATTTACAGCTGTGATTGATTTACGATCGCTAAGTACGTTTTAGCCGCGCGCGAATGTTGTCGAGTAAAGTAGTCGTTATCGGTGAGGTGTCATCGGAATTATGTATGACTTCTGGCCACTGGTATTAGGATACGAATCTCTATAGCTGGATGATTGTGGAGCAGCGACTCTTCATAATGCAACCGAATCCATTGA
>JADFUC010002096.1:0-102774 GCA_019722365.1 Lithospermum erythrorhizon | reverse complement strand
CCTAGTTACGTATTGCTGATATACTTCAAACTCTTGTGATTCAGAATATCCGGTGACAACCCCTATACAAGTATTGCCTCCAAATTTTCAAAGCGAAAACAATCATGCTAACTCCAAATCATGGGTAGGATAATCTTTCTCTCATGATTCTTCAATTGTCGAGAAGCATGCATTACCTTCCCATTTCAGATCAATACGCAACCTAACCCCGATGCGAAGCATCGTTGTACACCACATACCCCCTCGCTCCTGATTTGCAGCGCTTTCAACACTAGCGTCAGAGTCAATCTCCTATTCAAATTTTCATTGAAACATGCATCACACTCTTCGCCTAAAACAAACGTACACCCTTCCGTCAACTTGGTCATCGGAGCAATGACAACGAAAGTCTGTATGAATCTTCCTGTGAATACCCGGCTAAACCCAAAGCAAACTTCTCACCTCGGTCACACTCTCAAGGCCTCTCCCAATTCATCACCGCTTCCACCTTTTGTGGGTCCACACTGACACCCTCGCCCGAGATAACATGACCCAAGAATTGTACCTTTCCCAACCAAAATTCACACTTTGAAAACTTCGCGTACAACTTGTTTGCCCGTAAGATCTCCAATACTTTCCTCAAATGCTCGTCATGTTCCAACTCACTCCTGGAATAGATTAAGATGTCATCAATAAATACAACCACGAACTTATCCAAGAACTCCCGAAAAACACGGTTCATCAGGTCCATGAAAGCTGCTGGGGCATTTGTCAAACCAAACGGCATCACCAAGAACTCATAGTGCCCGGTATCTGCTCTCTCGAAAAGGTCGATTTGATATATCATCTCCTTTAATCCTCAATCGGGTGATATCCGCATTCAAATCAATTTTTGAAAAGACTAAGATCCCCGCCTGCTCGAAAAGTGCCATCAATCCCAGCAACCAAAATTCTGCTTCTTAATAGTCACTTTGTTCAACTGCCGGTAATCAATACAAAGCCTCATCGTTCCATCCTTCTTCTTGACGAACAATACTGGAGCACCCCATGGAGAATAACTCGGCCTTATAAATCCCTTTTCCAACAACTCCTGCAACTGCGTGTTCAACTCTTTCAACTCTGCTGAGCCATTCCTCAGACGGCGGCCATAGATATCGAGCCGCTCCCTGCACTACCTTCATCAAAATTCAATCTCTATTCGGAGGTAGTCCGGCAAATCTTTTCGAAACATATCCTCGAATTCTCTCACAATCCGGACATTTTCAAGCTTTTAGCTCATCTTTCTTCAAATCCATTACATAACTCCAAATACCCAATACATCCCTTTGTTCAATAACTTACGAGCTTCTAATAATCGGTATCAAACAAGATGGTAAAACTCTCTCCCTATCCCCAACAACTCATACTCCGGGCCTATCAGCTAGTAAACCCAATCTCCTTACGGTGACAATTTATTACAGCATGGTGTTTCCCCAACCAATCCATCCCCAAAATCAAGTCAAAATCCACTAGCTCAAAGGGTAATAGATCCACTTCTAATACATGATTATCAACACTTAAGGGACAATTTCTATAAACCTCAATTACCTCAACCGACCTCCCCACCGGTGTCATTATTATTAAAGGTACTCTCAGATGTTCGTAAATCAAAGATACCTTTAGCAAAGTTTTCTGTAGATATAAAAAGAAATGTGGTCATCTGCAATCAAACACGCCGAGCATCAAGACCATGGAAAGATAGGCACTGGGCCACCATTCTCGGAATATCCCGCGGCCTCGCTATGCGCGACCGCATTAACCGCCTCCGCCCGCCAACTCCACTCATACCGATACCGCTTACCCCGCTTCGATCTACCACCAACTCGCCTGGACACTATGTCGCCCCTCCAAACCGTCCACCTCGACTACCCTGAGATCCACCTCTCCCAAACTATGTCGAAACGGAAGTGGTTGCTCTACCTCACTCCACAAAAAGTTAAGGACACACATTCGCAAAATGCCCCGGCCGCCGATATCGAAACATGCCATCTCTCCACAGGCCGATAATCTCGCCTCAGGCCCACACCGTAACATCAACATGCACATCCGCCGAAACAATTCAAATACCACCGTGATAACTACCATTCTAGGAGGCCACGAGACGCTAAGAAAGCCCCCCTCGAAATTGTGTATCAAATGGTTTCCGCCATGGGCGGCGCTTAACAAAGTTCCTCTGTAATCCCCGGCTTGGTGATGGCCCCTCGGCAGCCCAAATACACGACTCCTCCTTTTCACCCTAGATTCTCGGCTTATGTCCTCTCCACTTAACGTCAGATTCTAACCGGTGAAAATCAAGCGTAGTAAACAAGGACAGCTTCTCACTTAATCAGAAGCTCAAATAAGTACACCCCGGAATCAAACTACAAAGTCGCTAAACCTCTCTTCATACCCATCAATCGGCTCCCTTCTCCCTCGTCAGATCTAGACGCAATCCTCTCCATCGCATACATATGAGTCTCCAAAATAGAAATTTTGCCTAAAGAGTTCTCAGAATCGAACCCATGTGATCGGCATCTCTCCCCAGCCACTCAAATCTTTGTGGAATACGGTTCCACCAACTCCTGGGCCTCCTCCCGACAACCGGTACCGGGGCGAACTTTCACCTTCAACTCATCCCCAAACTCATCGGGTTCAAACTTATTCTTAATGCCTCCAAGAATTACCGCAACCTCCTGTGTCGCCAAGATCACGAAACTCGTGTGGTCTCTTCTTCAGAAACCGGCTCTTAGCAATTTGGTATGAATCAACATCCGAATGTAGGTACACAATAAAAAATATGTAATGAATAAATAAAGATATATATGTACAATAAAAGAAAAATCAATTATCCACAGAATCATAACAAAAATGATCATCATCAACATACATACATTTTAGAGATTCAACTTACGTTAACCCACATGTTATACCCGAAGATCTCATATCACATAATCAAACGAGTAAACAAAGATAAATTCTCAACACAACGCTTATACCACACAACAACAATATAATAAACTTTTTGAAAATGAAACCATAATAATATCGTCACATAATATTCCATCCTTTCCTCGGCAAGCTCACTTTTCGAAAACCCAACAACATCATATCCTTTCCCCGGCGTGCCTACCCTTCCGAACACCTAACATCATCATATCCTTTCCCGGTGCTCACCCCTTCGAACACCCACATCATCCTAAACATACTCAACTCAAACATTTCACAATTCAAACATACACATCAAACATACAACATCACACCAACATACACAACTCAAACAATTATCACCACAACTACAACAAATCTAAGATAGAACAACCAGGCAACAACCACACAATAATCTCAAAAGATAAAGACCCATAATATACTCAATACAACAATTTTATATGTAACCTACTACTATAATGCATCTAACACAACCACCATACAATCCCTAACATTTCACAATTTCACAACTATACTACGAGGTTCATAAATACGTAAACATACTACAACCACTCGCTATATACTTCACTCAAACATAAATAAGGTAATCAAACGAGTGATAAATCCCCACCTTTGGCTAGAACCACTAGCGCCCACGCAATAAATCGATCCGCGAAACTTTTCCCCGCTGCTCCGACCCAAATGTAACACCGAAAAATACAATTACTACAAATTTTGTTATAGACATCTTTGTGCTAAATCCTTTTAATACCCATTAGTCCCTTTTAAGTGAAAACATTATTAGTTAAACTCAAACTGATAAATCAAACCCATTGTAAAGTTCCAACTAAATCCTAAATCTTAAACTTTCGGCCCTCACACTAACCCAAATACTAACACCTTAACAATTCCAAACAATCCGAATTATTAGCTTTCCCAACTCGTTAGACCCATTTCTAACAACCTCTAATCCCAAAACCCAACTACTACCCAAAACTAATAAAAACTAATTTCATCATAAACTCATCCAACACCTTTTTAACCAATAATTTCACCTCTAAACAACTATAATAAATTCAAAAAACATAATTATATCATTTTAACACGTTTCTACTCCAAGCCAAACCCAATCCAAAAGTCAACCTAACTTTTCCAACACTTTTCTACCCCTAAAATCGATTATTATAATCTCCTATAGTATAATTTCTGCCTAGACAATAATTACATACGATAATAACCCCAAAAGTCCGGGAAGCCAAAGTAAATTTTCAAAATTCAACGTCCCTAAACGGCTCAAATTTCATATCCAAACCTCGTAATTTCAACTCGCTAACAACTAATTCGCTCCCAAGAATCAATTGAAACACAAAAAATCGAAACCCAAAAAGTCAACAAAAAAGTCAACATGGTCGAAACTCAAGAAATACCCAAAAGTTTTTGACTTTTTTACCTCTGGACCAAGAATGCATTTATAAATCCCAAAGGTTTGTAATTCAAAGCTCATGTAGATTTCGAGAAATCGGAGAAAGAAAATCAGTGGCTGGGAAGAATCAAGCAAGACCGTCATGTAAAGGACGGTCTCTGCTTGTTTTTTTTTTCCCGGGGCCAAGCTGGTTTATTTGTTTTATGGTTCGCCTAATTATCAGAAGCGGGTGATAACCCATTCGCCTTTAATTCAATCGATACTTCCTCGCTTTAATTCTTATCTCGACAACCAACTCCCAAACATTTACATTTATCATACAAACAATATAAAGTGGTTCCCAAATTTTACATAAATTAATTTAATAATCTCACATTTAATTTATTAATTAACGAGTCGTTACCGGTTTTTACAAGGAAAGTGAAAGGAATGCACCAAACGATTTCAAAAAAGTCCATTCTACATTTAAGCCCAACTCTACGCTATACGAATGCGTGGGTACACGAGTATAGCAGCTTCGTAAATCAAAACGAGAGCCAAAAAGCAAACGATGGCCTAGAAAATCAGAGATGCAATTTGTTTTAATAAAAACGGAGGTCTAAACTATCCAAAAATAAGCAGAATGTAAGTAGACTTATTACCAGTACGCATAATTCCCCAAAGTCGCAACAAGAATCGAAGTCTCGAACACCCAAAGTCAAAAATTGAAAGGATCATATCTCGACTTCCAAAACTAATTGGAAGACCATATTGCTATCAAAACGACTGCCCTCAGAACAAGCTTCGCAGGCATATAAAGAAATCTCAAAACAGACAGAAATGAAGTAAAGCATGGGCGTTACAGTTGAAAATAGCTAGCTAATTTAACCGAAATCAACTTTGCGAAAATTGTTTCTATATTTTTATAATACAAATAAAGGTAAAGATCAAATTTTATCATCAAAACTAGTACTGAAGAAATTAATGATCACAAGCACAACAAAAAGTCAAGTTCAAGAGTCAAATATTCACATGATCATCAAAATATACGAAGTTTTGATTTTTATGGTGAATTAAAGCGTGAAGATCATCGAGAAGCATATATAACATCATCAATATACACAATTAAGCAATTAAAGTATGAGAAAAATATAAAGTTACCAACTTTATTGATGAAACTTAAGATTCTTCAAAAAGTTGTAAACTTTGATGAAATCCTCAACTTTAATCTTGCAAAAACACATGAAAAGATGTTAGTATGATTAATATAAAAACGTCAAAGTGTATCAGTTTGTGCAAGAAAAGAAGAAAAATAATCCTGCAGTACCTCTGAGTCGCATTAAATGGCTACGGGGGGGCAAAGACATGATATTTTGTCTCAATCTCATGTTTAAATGTATTGAAAGCCTGCACTCCAAACCCCAAGCTCCCCCGTCAAAACCTTGGTTGATAAGCAAAGCTCGCGGTTCGGAAAAATTGAGACAATCGAACATCTCCACCACACGAGTGGTTCGAAAATCATCAAAAATAAATGAGATGGCCGAAAATTTTCATGCGAAAATTTATCCTAAATATTTATCGGTTAACCAAATAAAACGACATACCAACACGGTAACAGAAAAATAGAGTTTAACTTTAAATTAAACTCTAAATTAAAAATAATTAATTTATAAACCCACGAGGTCAAGATTAATTATTTAAAATATTTAAAAATGACTTAAATTCATATTAAAATCAGAAGATTAAGGCCGCAAATCATGAGGTTTCTGATTAATATAATGCAATAAATCCTTGTAGTACTAATATATAACATATTTATGTTAGTAGTAAAACTCTAGAAAAGTAATTCTCATTAAATCCTCTACGGATCGAGAATTGAAATGGGATCTTAACATGTACTAAATTCATGTTAACATTAAATCCTAGTTAAAATAATTCTCATTAAATCCTCACAATCTAGATCGAGAATTAAAATTAATCTTAACATAAATAAATTCATGTTAACATCAAATCCCAAATAAATAAATTCCTATTAAATCCTCTTACTCGTGATCCGAATTGTGCTGGGTATTTACTAAATTCATGTTAACACAAAATCCTTTATAATTTAATTCTCTAACGACCGAGAATTAAATCGATCCCACGCTGATCGGGCATTAAATCCCACACAAATTAAGTCTTCACCAAGTCAATCCTCAGACCGAAGACTTAATTAAGGATCGTGACCTACAAATCATGTCACAAAAAATCCTAAACAAGTCAACCATCCTGCCAAGTCGCTCAAACGACTGTGAGTTGACTGTGGATCGCGGATCAATGCCGAAATGTACATCCCCTCTAAAACAAGATCATCCTTCAAAGTCCCCAAACGAAATGGACGATGACTATGACCTGCTAGTGAGCCCCAAATACAAGCCGCATAAGTCCCAAATATGGTTAATCACAAACTCTTGACCTCCTGGCGAGTAAGCGTTAACCAGACCAAGATACGTACTAAATTCACATCGGAAGCAAGTCCATATACAACTACTCATCCAACAAATCACAAGCATCGCGTCAAGAAATTACTATGGATATAGGAGTATAAATACAAATCCATAGTTCCGTGGATCTTTTAAAGCGATACTACATTATTATTCAATATAAAACATATAATTAAATATACGAATGTAGGACTTTACAGCTAGCCGAGTAAATTCCCACCAAAATCCATTACGCTTCAAATTCACAACGCGAATTTGACTTCCCCTTCACCATGTAATATTATCAACTTTATGATGTTCTGAAGTTATCCACACCTGTGAGGGTCAATCGCTAACTAATCTACGCTTAGTAAAAAAAAAGAATGAACAAAACTAGAAACCCCAAAATTTCGGGAGAATTTCGCCAAAGCGGGGCTACTAGGTTTTTTGGTGAAAAGCTTACAAAAACTGCGGATGAAAAACCCTAAAGTTTGCTTATATAGGTTAAAACAAGCCCCATGTGTTGAACCCGTTAAGTATAGTTTACTCGTTAACTCTATTAGTTCGGCAATAATACTCTAAATGAATACATGAGTCGAACTATTTAATTAAGATAATTAAATAGCAACGAGTCAATATCCAATTCCTTTTCGTTATCGATAAATACTAAATATTTCAACCAATTAAATAACTATTTAATTGATTCTATTTGTTCAATCGATATTCTTTACATAAAATGTGTATCCTTGTAATCGGTAGAAATACATTTCTACTATATAGTTCTTTTAATTTCATACATGAAATATAACTTCAATCACCACTTATGTGTGTGACCTTTCTAGGTCAGAGCATTAGTAAGTTGTATAATACCAATAATTACCAATTACTATTATTATAACGACAATGAGTAGCAAGATCTAGCAATCGCTCATAACCCCTTAAATTATCAGCGAGAATCCACATCAGTAATATACAATTACTAAGTTGAACACTAAGTTCGATAATCACATTTAACCCAATCGTAAATGAATTGCTACATTGAATTGTCGCAACGGGCATACTAAATGGAACCAATTCCTCATCGATTTCCAACACTCCCACTTTGCCCCTGACGATTATCTTACAATTCCTTTATCACGATTCTAACAGAGATAATTCATAAGAAGTCACATGAACACCCACAACTTTCTTTACTCGAGTATGAATCTAATAATAAGCATTTATGGCGCCCCATAAACCAATCGGGCATTCAACCGCAAGGTAGGCCCTCGAAATCTTCCTTCAGGATATCAAGCGGACGGACAAATCCCCTCTCCCAATATATCAACATCTATCGTTATATTTCACTACGCGACTCCAACATATGCCGTTATAATCCCCGCTAAGGCGCACGCTTGGTCATAGTCAAAGTGGATGAGCTTCAGATAACACGATAGTTATATATCGTAGGTCTAAGAATCGATTTAACCTAAAATTCTAAACAAATGTCATATGACACGTATATACATATCTTCTATGAATTGCTTTGGCCATACCAGCCTCCCGGGGCCACCGTAATCGGCAAACCACAAAAGATCGATCTAGTCCTCGCAGCTAACGTGATCAATTCCTCGATCACTAATCAAAACACCACGTTATAGCCTATACGATACTTGCTTCTCGCCTAACTATCAAAGATTCCAACAAGTGCCTTTGGCTATCCGATGTTTCTGGCTCTCAAGAGGTATGCACTAATGTACCATGTTACCTCCTCTAGAAAAACATAGACTAATCCTTAGTAGATTTAACCTTTCACTCATCGAGGATACACTACATGTATATTATATGTAAATTCAAACATATAATATAAGAAACAAATATATTAAAATATAAGTATAATAATATTCAAATATTTATAATTGTCATTAACACAATAGATACACGATCTCCACTAACCTAACACCAATCGCCAAGACCGCTTCCAAGCATCTCATTTTAGATGCTCACCATGCTTTGCCCCGACTTAGTGGTTTAAGAGGCCGGCCAGATTGCCTCTGTGATCTACTATACATACTTCCTCACATCACCTCTATCAAGCATATCTCTAATCGTGATACTTTCGAGTAATGCGTGCTTGGATTTGTGATGCTCTCGGGTTCCTGAAGCTGAGCTATTGGCCCCAAGATTGCCACAAAGCAACTCCACTGGTCCCTCAATGCTAGGTACTACACCAAGTTCGGTCACGAATTTCTTTATCCAACATGCTTCTTTAGCGGCTTCAGACGCTGCGATGTACTCAGATTCTGTGGTAGAATCGGCAACAAGACTGGCTTTGGAACTCGCCTTGCTACCGCCTCCACCGCTGAGACAAAATACATACCTGCATTCAAAGAACGATAATGCCTCTCTGGCTGGCCAAAAATCCCAAGGCTGTACCTCAATACCGCTAACTCCTCATCTCCACCATATACCAAGAAAGCATTTTCCTAAGCCCTCGATACTTCAAGATGCACTTACCGCAATCCAAAGGCTTTCACCAATTAGCTGTATTCATCGGTTACACTTAAATGCGATGTTACACATCAAAGTCTAATGGGCACAAATACGGCATACAATTACTTTATCCTATAGCCGAAGCTATTAAGCATGCCCTTCATTCTGCTCATCTCAAAGACTAGTAGCGGGACACCTATGTGGCTCAATGAAATAACTCTACGTCTCTGTGAGATTATCTTCCATCCTGGATCTTATTCTAAGTATATATCACAAGCCGCCTAAGTCCTTCTATCGAAATATTTGGGACACCAATCCTTCGATCGAGTTTAGTAACTCTACGTCATTTTAATGATAAGTATGTCATCGACATGTGACTATGAACGCATACATAACTCCCACTTACCTTCTTGTATACACAAGATTCTTCTTCGATGAAACCAAACTCTCTGATTGGATTCATCAAAACGTAGATTCCAACTCATGGATGCCGCTTAAGACTACATAAATGGACTTCTTGCAACTTGCATACCTTCTTAGGGTCCTCAGACACGTAAAGCTCCTGGAGGTCAGTAATTTCACGTATTCACATCTTTCCCCTAAATTTCCATTCAGAGTTATCTTTACATTCATTTGCCATATTTCATAGTCGTTAAATGCAAAGAATGGCTAAGATTATCCGGATGGATTTAAGTATAGCCACCGGGCGAGTAAGTTTTCACATAGTCCACCCGTGAACTCGCTTTTGAAACCTTCGCTACAAGTCTAGCTTCAAAACACTCAAATCTTGTGCTTTCCATCTTTCTTATCATTTCATGTTTCTTCTTAAATACCTACTTACATTCAATGTGGCGAAATTTCATTTGGTAAATCCAACAAGGACCAAACCTCGCTTTCAGTACATAGAATCCATCTCGTATCAGACGGCACTTGCCATTCACAAAGATCCTCGTTATTCACATTGCTTCTTTCTGTATAAGGCAATTGGCCACCTCAATGATGAAAGCTTCAAATTAGCGAAGCCTCGTTCGTGGAAGTAACCCCTGCCGGACTTCCTATGGTTGGTTATTCCACAAATTGCGGGACCAACCTGGTCTTCTATGAAAGTTGTTCCACCTCATGTTGCCGCATGCCTCCGCATGATGACGATATCGACTTCATCAAATTGAGTTTCATCAAGATGAACACCATTATTTCTAGTCCTTTCCTCGACAGATATTCCTTTTCAAGGAATACCTCCCCTGTTTCCGCAATGAAGATTTTATTCTCCGCTTCAGTAAGTAGTAACCAACCTGCTTTCCCTGATATCCTATTATGAAATAGATTTACCCATTTCCGGCTAAAGTTTATCTTTGTTATCCCCTTAACATAAGCTTCACAAATTTCCCAAATCTTTAGAAACCCAATTTGGGGAATCTTCCCAAACCACCTTCATGGAGTTTTATTCCCGCCGACTTGTTGACATCTGCCAGTAAGTTCACGCTTAGAAGTCAAGATATCCCTTTAAATTAATCGGGTAGATCGATAGGCTTCATCATAGATCGAATCCATGTCGTTAGCGGTTCGATTTCTCCTTTCGACACGCCATTATGCCGTATGCTTCCCGGGCTGATGAAGTCAGGAAACAAATACTCACACTTTCTAAGATGAAAGACAATTGACTCAAATATTTCCACCTCTATCGCATCGAGAATCTTTTGGCTGTCTTTGTTCAATTGGTTTTGCATCAGCCTGGAACTCCTTGAATTTCTCGCGACTCCGTGGTTTCCAGGTCTTTATCGACATTAATAAAAACCGTATTTACCGAGTCATCAAGAAATGTAACGAAGCAGTTATAACCTCCCTCTGCGACGTGTTCATCGCCCACACACACGCGCTTATGATCCCCAATAAATCACTTGCCCTTTCATTTGGCTGAAAGGCATTTTGGTCATTTTTCCCAGAAGGCAAGACTCACACTTCATCGTATGATTTGACCGAAAACCTTCTCAAGTATTCCAATCGGAGCGAGTTTCTTGATTCGGTTCTCGCACGCGAATCTAGTCCGCAACGCCATAAAGTATGTTCGCTTTAAGTCGCTAGGCTTATTCCGCTTTAAGTTTATGTTATATAGACTCTTAATCATGTCTAAAAACGTATGTAATTCATTTCAAGTGGAGAAGTGTACCAAATACTACCCCATTCCCTCAGACCCCAATTCATCGGGATCTATTGAAAATGAAAAAACCATCATTATTCAAAATGTAAATAGAAATAATATTCTGAAATTGCAGTACATAGTAAACCGAGATAAAGCTTCAAAACAAGTGCCCGCAAGAATTTAAACTACCCGATCCTACCGCAGTGGCCGCAACCTCGCGCCCATTTCACACGCATTCATTTCTTTCGAAGCGTCTTCTACTTGACTTGAGTTCCTCAGATATTACGACAAATATTTAGAATTCACAACCGGTGTCTAAAGACCATTTAAGTAGAAATTAGAAGTTGTGCAAACCTCAATAATAACATACATACCGTAGGCCGAGCTGGCCACGAGACCATTCTTCCTATCATCTCGCGAACTTCCCTGTGTCGATTTCTCCAAAGTGACCCAAAGTTTCTCGCAATAATGACACTTGTCATCCTTCCTAGCTCCTCCCTTTCCAAAGAACTCGATTACTCGAACCCTTGGTCTCGCTGAAACTTCTTCTTCTTTCTTGAGTCTTCTTCTTGTTTTGGACCACCAAAATGTAGCGAGTAGAAGTTTTAGTCTTACCTGTGTTGCCCCAAAGATTCGTGATCATCTTACGCGCTTCTCGCTTAGAGATAACTCAAACTACAAGATATTGAAGTTCATGACAACCAGAGAATTTGTCTCGAAGAGACTTCTCAGATTTGGTGGATCCACAAATGTTTTCAAGACACCGTGCCTGTATGGCTGAAGTCGATCGACTCAAGCACTATTTTAATGAGCATGGCTTCATGGGCCTGTCTGTTTCCTCAAATTACTGGCCCACAGAAGATGCATGTTGTCATATTCTCTGCTTTCTAGCTTCCTGAATAATTCCTCAAGTTGCCGGGGTATATGTCATATGTCCGCCACCTTTCATATTGAATTTGGAACTAAGTGCCCATATTGGCAAGCATGCAGACATCGGGACATCCACGCGAGACGTACTCTCGTGTTTTGCGGGGATCCCCTTTTCCGGGAGGCAATTTGGCTGGCTAGCCTCGCTGAACCTATTGTTCAAAGACGTGATTCGCCTCTCTCGCTGAGAATGATTCTCAAGTTTCAGACCACTGGCCAAATTCGAAAGATATCTCGCCTTTGCACTTTCTAAGGCCGAACAAGTCGAAGTTCTGGAGTAAAGAATACCGGGTACTATTAATTCTACAAGAATAAGTAAATAAAATAATGCACTAAGAAATTATCATGCTAAAAACACTTACAAATAAATTGTAAAAGTAAATACTAATATTTCAAACTCACGAATATATTAGTATCAAGACCTATTACACTTAAATCAAAACCAAGAACACTACTACATTTCAATCCAGCTTATAATAGTAGTCAGAACCAATTATGTAAAATTACATACTTTGTGAATAGCATTCTGCCAGGATGCTACCCTAACATTTGTATCTCCGAAAACCTAAGCAAGCATACCAATTAAACCCGCAAAGGAAATACTGACTGGATCATCCGAAAGCCCACAACGTTGGGCGTAAATCACTTCAACACGATCCATCACATATCAAACGCAACATTGTAACACCCGCCATCACGGTGTGCCCAATCGATGTATGATCAAGTATCAATCCTTTAAAATTGGCTCGACATTTCCTTTGCTTAAATTTTAATCGCGAGATTATTATTACTTTGTTTTCATTTACTCATGCATACTAGCACATAATCGCTAACAAAGTATTTAAATATGAAAAATAAAAACAAGTAATGCACATTCAAGAGATAATTAGATATGGCCCCTAGAACCTATTACAAGTATTTATCAAATACCAACATAAGTCCTAAATTCTGATTCAGATTCGATCCATCCGAGTCCACTGGCATCACCACCGAAATGATCTTCAATATTCACATTGTTACAATATTTTAAGCATACTAACCTATCTTTTGTATAAATTGCAAGCTTCATGTGGGTAAAAACAAGAAATAAATAAATACAAGAAATATGACCTTTGAAGGTCATTTACAACATTACGGTTCTATAGACCGAAAATAAATAAATGGGCCATATTCATAGATACTCATTCAATCACCATTACAAATATAGGCACTTTATTAAATCACATAAATGAACTTCTTAATAAATATTTTAAATGGCACGGAAAAATGCATGTTTGTAATTTATCAAATTAATTTTAATTCCATGTGTATCACAAGCACATATTAAAATTAATTAATATAAACTCAATTATCATACATTATGTCAATTAATAATTATTACCAATAATTATTAACCATATACATATTATAGAAAATATTCATCACAAATATATTCTAAAATACATTAAGTAGTGAAATTGTTACCATAATTGTTATATCACTTTTAAATTAATTTAAAAAGATATAATATAAAGGAAATTAATTAATTGTCATCACATAATTAATTACAATTAATTAGTTGATTAAATGACAAATAATCAATAAAATCGAAGAGTTAACTAGTCCCATAATTTTATGAAACCAAAATAAGGAATAAATTCGAATTGTGGTTTTCAAAATTAGTGGCACACGCCATAACGGGCCTTGATTTATTCTGGCTTATAATAATGCCTACTACGATTATCGCCGCCCCTCCGCCCCAGTCGTCAGTCCTAATCGTCACTTGGTGGTACCAAAATCATGCCCGCCCTCATCGACCGACGCCGCCTTAGGCCTTTAAGTCGGTCGGCCGATTTATGGTAATAATACTCATATTTAACCTCGGTTTCTCGATTTAATTTAATTCAAGGCTTTGTAGAATCTTTTTGGAGGCTTTAAATTTTTTTCAAAATTTATGAAATTCGAACACGTTAAACTCCATAATTTTCTCAACAAATTCCACCGGGTCGCTCATTAAAATAAATTTTTCATATTTAATTATTAATTAAACAGTCCAAAGAATATCGTGTCTGTTTTGAGGCACTTAAAAAATCCAAAATTATGAAATTCAATGGAAATCTTCTACGCATATCTGTTCCCGTAAAATTAGGTTTTAATTTTACAAAAATTTTACACGCCCCAAACACATTTTACAAAACTGCTTTTGAAACAAAATCAATTAAATCGCCCTTAATTTATGAAATAAAATCCATGTTAAGGTCAAAAATACGATAATACATCATAAACTCAGAATACATGTGTAAATCAATAATCGCTAACATGGTGATTTATTCTCACTATATATTTATCAATTAAATATATGGCAAATTGAATCAAATAAAAATTGATAAACACAAAAACAAAGCATAAAATAAATAATGTAAAGCAACTTAATTGGCTCATGACATCAAGAAATTACTATGGATATAGGAAGTGCTAAATACAACCATAGTTCCGTGGATCTTTAAAGTGCATATTACATTGTTCAACATAAAAACATATAATTAAATATATTTAACAGAGTTATTTGGCTAAAAATGAAAGAAATTTCCACCAAAATTCATTGACGCTTCAAATTCACAACGTGAATTTGATTTCCTTCAGCCTCGTTGTAATATCAATCGTATGATATTCTAGTTAGTCCACACCGCAGGCCGAATCAACTAACCATGCTAAGAACAAAAAGGATGAACAAAAACTGGGAAAAACCCCAAAATTTTAGAGAATTTCGCCAAAGTGGGCGGCTACTAGGGTTTTGTGAAAAGTTTTACAAAAAACTCTCATGATGAAACCCTAAAGTTTGCTTTTCTATATGTGCCAGTTAAAAACAAGTTCCGATAAGAACACGAACCAATTAAATAACTATTTAATTGATTCTATTTGTTCAACTGAGCCTCTACAAAACAGAACTCTAAACACATTTCTCAATTATATAGTTCTCTTTAATTTCATGCATGAAATATAACTCAACGTCATCAGATGCGGCTGACCTTCTCAAAGTTTCGATAAGTTGTATAATAATAATAATTGACCAATTACTATTATTATAACGATTAATGAGTAAGCATCTAGCAATCGGCCATAACCCCTTAAATTATCACGAGAACCCACACTAGTAATATACAATTCATTAAGTTGAACACTAAAAGTTCGAGTAATCACATTTAACCTAACTGATAAATGAATTGCTACACAATCGTCGCAACTGGGGCATAATAAATGGAACCATTCTCATTGATTTCCACCAAGTTATCCATAAAAAGAGCACAAGGCCGGTAAAATAAAAACCCATGGAAATCAACACGCGTTGAAAAAAATTGTGTTTGAAAACACATTTATAATCGATCATGCCATTAACAATAATATTTAATGATTTTTCAATTGGGAATCAAGCTCCAATAATTATTTTGAATTCAAATATGTGATATTGTCTAGGTTGAACCCGATACCCACGCTTATGTATCGTTCAAGAGGCAATAATTCTTCAAGTTAAGCAAAATCGATTTAGAATTCGACGAAGCCTCAAGAACGCTTTAATATCTGTGATTAGGCTTGCCGCCGCCTTATTATTTAAAAAACTTGATGAACATCCGATAAATTTCGTGTTTGATTTATCAAATTTTATATGTGAATAAACCAAGCTGGCTCATTCCCTATACCGGATTCTATGCAGAAATACGCTAAGGCCCTTCTTGTTTAGTTGATTAGTATCATCAACAAGGTCGGGAAAAGCCTCCACCTTCATAATGATCATCACTATGAAGAATGTTCGTTATGTCAAGCTGTAGTAAAGCTAGAAGTGACGCTACTTCAAAGCTTAAATCAAGTCCCAAGTGATGCCAAATCTCACTAAATCCTGCCGGTGTCAACCACTAAATCCCACGCTGGGTCATATCCCTGCTCCCACTCTACGCGAATGCCCCGCAAATGCCGACGTAAAGATAAGCAAGCAGCAACGCCGCTCAACACTCGCTTCCTATCATTCCAATACAAATGCTCGGAGTCCTATCTCAAATCGTTGTCATATCAAGGCACCAAGTCCTTAAAAGACAAATACGCTTTATCCAAATGGCTTCAAAGCCCCACCACAAAAGCGCGAATCACTAAATCCAAAGTCCCACCAAAGAAGATTAAGCAAGCTCCACGTACGCGAACGTCATAAAGCAGTTCATCGTTTCCAGCAGACTGCAGACGTTTCAAGCACTCCAAGATCGCTCCATACAGCCCAAATACTGAATACTGGTGCCCTCGGCTCTGACCATATCCAAGTCCGTACTAGTCTCAAGTCCATCAAGACCCTGTGACACATATCCACAGAAGCCTTCTATCCAAGTCGATCAAATCAAGTCGATCAAATCAAGTCAAGTTCAAGCTCAAGCTCATATCAAGCTTCCATCAAGACCTATCAAATCAAATCAAATCAAGCCAAATCAAGCTTTTATCAAGATCAAATTAAGCTCGTTAAGAAGCCTAAAAGATCTCTCTTCACGTATCGTCAACAAACGCTTAAGCGACTATACATTAATCGATCCTCTTCGATTGATAAAACTCCGTGACACTCAAAAAATTTCCATACAAGAGGCTTTATTTTGCACTTATCATAAATAATAAAAATTCTTTTCTTTCCATTACAGATCCATCATTGAACTGATATTTATTTATTTTATTAATTTTATGAACTGGTCCCTTCAATCTCATTTTCTGGCTCCGCCGATAGGTGGGTGAATGAAATGTATTTTAGTGAATATATGTATGAGTAAGACTTGTATTAACCTATTTTGGTATTGTGGTAATATCATAATATTTTGTTTGAGAACAGGAGTGCTTATAACATGGTGTTGCATGGGTTTGGGGAGAATTTGTACTATGGCCTTATTTCAACAATCACATTTCACTTGGTAGATATGTCGAAGTCTCTTGAGGATACACAAGATGATTCTTCTTTTCTGGAAGAGCTTCACAAAAAATGGATGGATCACTCAAATGCCATGCAAATTATTTGTGATATATTTATGTACATGGATAGAACATTCGTTCCAAGTACTCACAAATCCCCTGTTCCTCAGCTTGGGTTAACTCTTTGGAGGGACAAGTCTCTGAAGATTTCTTATGGGCCGAGTCTTTGAAGTTTGTTGATAAATTGAGGAATGTGGAGTACCTAAAAATAGTGGAAACAATTGTTGAAGCTGACAAAGAAAGGGTGTTACTCTACTTGGATGAGATTTCTTTACTTAAGATAACCAGGATCCTAATAGCCAATAGGATATACCTTAGTGGTTTTTATGCACATTCTACACAAATAATATGTATTTCACTTCCTCTTTATGTTTTGAGTATAAGAAATTAATAATCTATCATAATGCGTGCTAAGGATAATTGTTAGAGTTCATAATTCATGAAGGCCAATTATTTATCTGGAATAATGAAAATTGAATATCCGATCATGTTGGATCTTCTCGAAATACATGTGTATCGCAAATCGAATGTTGGATACCGATTGGATCTCAAAATACTTGTGTATCTTGAATTGAAGATTAGATATACTTGTGTGATTGTATCTCACCTGAATTGTCCAACTTCATTCTTCCCAAAAATGATCATTCCTCAATCGCGTGCTCCCGCCAAGCATAAACCTCAGACATACCTGAGACTTAAATCATGGATACGCCTCAAATGACTGCATTTCAGCCCTCAAGCTAATTAATCGCAACTTCGTGATCGAAGACATCTCTTCACAACTCAAAAACAACAACATGCAACCCAAAATCAAGTACTTATTCGTTTTATCAAAGTCAAATAGAAATAAAAAAGTCACAATTAATAAATCGAAACTAAACACAATAATTCAAAGCTATTCAAATATGAAAACCATAACATGCAAATAAGTAGTAAATTTTTAGAGAGAAATTTTGAGAGAGAAACCAAGATGATAAAGAAATGAGTGAATTTAATCAAGGCATTTAAATTAGGTTGTTGGTGGGGGCGTTATTAATGGACCTCTGGTCCAAATGTACGAACAACCAAATAAAAGTACAATCGAAATTTAATAATTTCGAATCTGGCTCGGCCAAATGAGACTAAGACATGTAAAGCCGCCTACGCTGATTTCTAACTCAAATTTAACCTAACTATTTCAAAGTCGAATATCTCGAATCGAATCGACCGAACTTTGCAGACGCTTACTTCGCCTCTAATAAAAGACTCTGTAATTTATAAGAGAACAAAAAGGAGGATTCAGCTAATAGAAGAGCGAGAATCATTATCAGCTACACAAAATATTTACTTAATTGAATGATGTACTCCTCTTATTTCTAAATCATAATCACATTTTAATTTTTCTCAAATTTCGATCATTTAATTCTCGGCTACTAATAATAAATAATATAGTCACATGATTCATATCTGCTTCAATATATATATTTCAAATATCAACTTTTATACTCTTTACAAGTCAATTAAAGAGCATTTATATTTTTAAAGTTTCAGATTTCTAAATCGTGAAAAGCTAACATGAAATTTATTTGTTGATTATGAAAGATAATTTAAATAACTTGTACAAAACAATTCAACTACTTCATCAATCACTCACTACATATACAACAATCAACAGATTTTGACTACATGAAGGAAAACAAGTTCAACAAGAATCGAACAAATTAAAGCTAAACAAATGTTTAATTTTTGGACATGTTACATGTAAGCTACTAGAAAGTCTAATGTTTCTGGGTAGTCTTTTGATATTTGAGCTTGAGCCAGTTAACACCAGTAACAGCTCCTTCTTTAACCTTAGTCATGCCCTTTGAAGCAACAACCTTGGTTTTCCCAAACTTGTCTGAGACCTTGCTAGAGAATTTGGAGGAAGACGACGGCGTACCACTAGTGTAATTGCTGCCATAATTGTATTTATAAAGTGGCTCTGGATCCCATTGATCAGCCCATGAAGTCTCATATGATGAATTGTTTCTTGCCATTGATGCTATTTATTTTCTTCTTCTTCAATTTGTTCTTGAACTTAAGAAAATGAGAGAAATCAGAGAAAAGACTCAAGAAATGGATAATTAGTTGGGTTGGTTTATTGTTGTTTCCCTTTCCAGGCTATGTCATTCCATTTTATAGATGAAACATGAATAAGAGTCAACGAAGATATGCTTTGAGGATGGATATCTAGAAAGCCTCCAAACTAGAAGTTGTAACTTGTAACACGTGCCAAATACTAATATTTCTAGTATTGGAATCTTCCATACCTTCCCTCTTCTAGCCTTTGATTTTCTATAGTTTTCAAAATTGATGGTCAAATTTGAGGATAACTTTGGAGAGATAACATTGTCGTGATAGTACAAATAGAAGCTTCTATGTTGATGTCGAAATAGAAGATTCTCCATGTCAAATCCATCAATGACCTTTTAGACTCCAAAACTACATCGAACATCTAACTCCTATATTTTCCTGCGTTGCCATCCAACCATACAAGTTTGGTGTTCCCTTGAAACCATACCTTGTGAAATTCTTTTTAATTATCCAAAACTTCCTTATTAATTGGAATTTTTGGGATAAACATAATAATATTAAGAACAAACTTCTTATTTTTGGTCGAGAGTATTCGATCTCACATGAATGACATCAGATTCAATCGCATTTCATTCTCTTCTTTTAAGATTGTGATTCGAAGTGACAAACTAGTCAACGATTGTACAAAATCAAATCAACTCAAACCATTCCAATTCGATTTGATTATTCAACAGTAATCGTTTCATCATCCATGACTCTATTAGATCTCTTTAGAGATCATTGATGTTACTCAAAGGGATAATTTCATGGGTTAATGGCATGTTCGATCATTCCAATTCAAATATTTTACTTCGAAGTTTATTAAAATCAAAAAATTATCTTCCAAATAAGTGTTGGATAATTTTATCCCTATTAATTTATCCTAAAAGTCAAATTTACCGTCTATTTTTATGCAACGACAAAGTCGTGGACACTTTTTCAAATAACGCCATGAACGAACGATCATTTTAAAATACGCGATCAAATAACGACCGCCAGAACATGTGTGATAATCGACGCGTTATTAACTTTAATTTCATTGTTATCTTTGAATTTCAATAAAAGCCAATGTACTAACAAGCACGAGCCCGTGTGAATCTATTAGCCACACATTATATATTTAAGGAAAATTCAAAAGGAAAACAAGACCCCGTGTAATGAAAGTCACTGTACCAAGCATCATGTCCGGCCTGGCCTCCAATCATATTCTTCTCCTTCTCAAGAAATCCTCAATCCGCTGGCTGATCAACAAATTGAGAACTGTTATAGTTCATTAATGGTACACTTATTAACGTCATTAACCATATGCATTTAAATTTTAACGTAAAAATTCAAGATACCTAAAACGTATTCATTCTACATTTATGTCGAAAAATCTCAAAAAAGTCAGTACTCAAAATTATTTTATTCACTTAATTAAATTGCACCAAAATTCGTTAAACAAGTTTCTGTAGATACTAAAGCTTAAAAAATACGCTATATAATCAAGCATTAATGATTTTTTATTGAGAAAATGGTACATATTACCTAAAACGTACTAAAAGAAAAAATAAAATATATTAAAATTCAAGATAATTTCAGATTGATTATTAATTTAACAAAAAGCCTTTTAATTTAACAAAAAACTTAGAATTTAACAAAAAATCTAATCCCTTTAACTTTCCACGATCAAATCGTCAAGAGTATTACAAGATCGTGAGTTTAATTCCCTATCAATACCTTCATCGGAAAGACGCTCTACTTGATCGAACATGTCACACAACACTTAATTAGTATAATTTACATGACAGGCTATTATATCGATCCAAACTCTACCTAATACACATTCCTATTACAAAACAAATCCTCGGTTCAACTCATTTTTCCCTTTGAACAACAAACATATGTTATTTATTTATCTTTCTTATCACTATAACTCTTTTCCCCATCTTTCTCCTTTACACACAACCTCAAAAAAATGCTGAAAATTCATCCATTATTCATCTACTCATCCATACCTTTATTCCTGTCAATCTCATCTTCATCATCTGCCCATTTCTTCCAAAACATATCATCAATCCCCACTTCATCAATCTCCAAACCAACATCTTGGGACAATTTTCACACCCTCGTAGGTTGTCGGACAGGCCAAAACGTAGCCGGATTATCAAGATTGAAACAATATTTCCAACATTTTGGGTATTGCAACTACTCAACCTCAAACTTCACGGACAATTTCGATGACACCCTTGAATCAGCCATCAAGACTTACCAACTCAACTTCAACCTCAACATAACAGGTGAGCAGTGGTGAAGCTCGGGGAGGCATAGGGTCAGTGATCCCATTTTTTTTTTCAAAAAAATAAATATTTACTATCGAAAAATAAGATTTCAATATTCATTTTTCGGTTTTTCCAAAGTTATTAGGCTGGCCCTCCTATTTTTTGAACTTTCTTATCTTACTTATTTTATTGTCATTCATTCGTCACTCCTACATAATAATAATACTGGTTCCGTCATTGCAGGTGAGCTCGACGACCCGACGTTGACTCATCTAATCCGTCCACGTTGTGGCAACGCGGATATAATCAACGGCTCAAGTTCCATGAATTTCGGTAAAGTGAATTTCTCGTATTCTAATAGTGGTGGTTCGAAATATATTCATAGTGTTGAACACTATTCTTTTTTCCCGGGTCAGCCAAGGTGGCCACCGAGTCGAACAACGCTGTTATACGCCTTTTTTCCGGGGAATCAGTTGCCGGAAAATGTTAAGGCCGTGTTTGGTCGCGCTTTTGGTAGATGGTCAGAGGTGACAACGTTAACTTTCACGGAGACTAGATTATATTATTCAGCTGATATCAAGATTGGATTCTTTAGTGGTGATCATGGTGATGGCGAGCCTTTTGACGGCGTTTTAGGCACGTTGGCACACGCGTTTTCGCCGCCTGGAGGGAAATTTCATCTTGATGGGGATGAGAATTGGGTTGTCAACGGCGACTTTGTCAACGCTTCGTCTTCGATAGTCTCAGCCGTTGACCTTGAGTCAGTTGCTGTTCATGAGATTGGCCATTTATTGGGATTGGGACATTCTTCTGTTGAAGAGTCCATTATGTACCCAACTCTTAGTTCTAGTACAAGGAAAGTTGAGCTTGATGAAGATGATATTGAGGGGATTCAATCTTTATACGGGTCGAATCCAAATTATAATGGATCCACAACTATGCCGGATTTTGGAAGAGAAACTAGTGGGGCTCATACTTTGTTAAAATCATTTTTGATTATTTGTTCTGTATTTGGAATTTTCATGGATTCGCTTTTGTGAATATTGATACTCTTGTTATTATTCAATTGTATATCGAAAAGAAAGTTATACCGGTCTATATCTGTTCTGTTGAATGTTTAACAACTAGAAAATCATCAAAGAAGATAGGGGCAATGGTCATTTCCGTTTCGTATGGGCTATAAACGATCGAAAAAATACATAAGTTTTATCGTTCAAACACTGCATTTTAATTAAAGTTTGATGCTGTCCGCATGTTGTTTGTGCATCGATAAATTGATGCAACGATTTGGAAGGTTCGGGCTATACTCTGTCTTTTTATGTCGTTTAAAGTGTTTTCGATAGTGGTGCTTGGATATTCAACTTGAGAATACTCATTCAGCTATGTGTCTGTCTTGGTTCGATGGCTATGGACCGTGGATTGGAGCCGAGTATATATCATGAGAATTTAGTATATCAATGTTGCTTTGAATTCATATTCATAATACTGCTGATTAATTCGTTAGAAAGATATGTGAATTGATGGACCACTATTTTAGGTAGGCATTATTTCCACAATAAAACGAGGATTTAATCCTTGTAATAATGCAATTATAATAAGTAATATCTCGTGAGTACTAGAGTATTAGGCTAACTTTGATGGTTAACTATTCGATCTGCTAGTTTATATGTGTTGTTATATATGATGAGATCCAGTCTTAGGTTCCTTGATGAATCAGTTTCTTAAATTGGATTGCGCTGGCATGGCTGGCTGATTGGCCAAACCTAAAGATAAATTGGTGAAGTTAATATGGGGTGGGGGCCAAGGCCGTCGAGTATGGTTTCAATGGGGCAGTTGGCCTTTGTGCCTTCCTTTTACTCCGTATAAGCTAAAGAATATTACTCCGAAATTCATTTCAAATTTGTTGACTTTTGCTTTACCCAATCGTTCGTATGCAAGACTATCATCATTACAGGTCACGAAGCGAAAATGAGAGGACATCACCATTGTAGGAACTAGATTGTTGCACAAATAATTACGGAGTCTAACAAAAATATCGAGAATTAATTAATTTTAAAATTTGTATTGGTGTAAGTGAGAAAATTAATCATTAATAAACTTACATAAGTGTAACATATATAGATGATGATTGTTGTCATTAAGAAACCATTACATACTAACGAGTAACAACAACCATATGATGAATTGTTGATGATATGCACATATATAACACTTATTTATTTTGCAACTTCAAGATCCATATATATATACAAACTTATTAAGGGACTATATACATCTTGAGTTTTACTAACAAGCTTAATGATCTGACAAATCAAATATCTCTCTCCTCCTCTAATTCAAATTAAATTAGTAGATTTCTTTTTGTCATGAAAGGCATGGAAATTTCGATTGGTAAAAGTGAAGTCTTAAATGCAAGCGGCGTAGTACTCTTTACATGTGATGTGGTTCGAATGCCATAGAGTGGCGAGAATACCGTATTGAAACATGAGAACAAATCACTCTTAGGTTAGAAATAAAAGCGATTTCACTCTCAGGTAGGAATCAAAGGCGAGGGGCGCCAATGTGACGATTTCGCACTTTAAATTAGTATATTTCGTTGTTGCCCCGTGGGATGTGACTCTCACATTGATACATACGGTATTCAATTTAATGAATTACCTACACATTTTCCAATATATTTAAACTTATTATTTAATGTGTTTTACTATTATCTTGATAATTTTGATTCAAATAAAAGTCATATATATAAATATTAATAAAATTAAACCATGAAAGTTGTACTGAGTATATTTTACCATAAAAGCACAAATGATTATCTTTTATTTGAGATGGATTTAGCAATAAATAATACTTTAATTTGTATGTACTAGATAAATGGCAAAATAAGAAAAAATGATTGTATTGGTTAATATTTCATAATTTTAGTTAACTAGCTGGAGAAATTTGAAAATCTAACATATTTTTTTAAAATTTACCATACTTCATAATTTTTTTACCACACTATCGATCAAACTACCCCTTAAAAAAATTAAAATCCCTCGAAGTCATTCTCTCCTTCTCAATTATTCCCTCCAAGTCACTTCTCTCTCTTCTCTCCTCCTCCGGCTTCTTCATCTCTGACGCACTCTTTCCTCCTCCATCTTCTCTGACCGTTTCTTCTCATCATTATAAAAACAGTGTCATGCCATATTTTCATCTTTTTGGCCTGATTTGGACAAGGGTCGAAGGTTGCATCCTAAATGGAAATGAACAAAGGTACTTTTATTTTTATTTTTTCTATTTGTAATGGTTAGATATGACATGCATGTTTAGTTCTTAGTTTGTATAAACTGGTTGTTCGACTTTTCTGTATCATCCTCCCACGTATACACTAGTAAACACAAATAATTTGATACAATAGACAATATACACTAGTAAACACTAATAATTTTGATACTCAATAATTCTTGCAGTCATACTGGTGCCAATTAATTATAATGGAGAGTGGAAAATGGATAGCGATGATTGTTGGAAGTATATTTCATTGTATAGAAGGTATATAAGAGTCACAGATTCATTGAGCTGAATGCTAATATAATTGATAAGATTTGTGCTCAAATGGCCATAAGTCCGGATGATAATATAATTGATGTTCGTGCATGGATTAGCCGCCTAATGAAAGAGGTGATGCCGCCATTCATAATGTTGACGGATGAAGATATTTCCACATTCATTGAGCTGAATGCTAAACGAGATTGCCTTAGTTCCTCTATGTAGTACAACGACAAAACGAAATGATGTTGTGCGGCCTCCAGCAACTCCTATTTTAGAAGAAGAAAAAATCAAGGTATCCCATGTTGTACGACCTCCTCCACCTGATCATCTAGTGAGCAAAAGTGTGAAGAAGCCTGAAGGAGAGCGGCGATGGGATGATTGATTGTTCGCCTCTCATCGGTCTGGATGATATTAAACTGACCAATCCTATGATGCATTTGGTGGTGATGTCGATGCCCATTCGACAATCAAAGAGGAAGTCAAAGAAGAACCCCAAGAGGAGGAAAGTAGTAATGATGAGTTTGACTACGATGACCCCTTCAATTATGACGACGATGATGACAACTATGAACGTATGGATCCATTTGATTGCGCAGTTGAAGGCTTGTATGATCCATATTTCCACTGTTTCTTTGAGTCATATCCAAGCCCTGATAAGAATAAGTCTGCCCCTCCAGGCCCTGTTTCAGCCCCAATGCCAAAAAAGTCTAAAGGTTCTCCATTGTTAATGCCAAAAATACCTCAAGTTTCTCCAAGTTCTCCTGTTCATCCTAGTCCTCCAGGTTACACGGGTATATTGTAATATACGACATGTACTTTGAGTATCTCAGTATATAGTTGTGTATATGAGTGATTATTGGGCTATATTCATATAAATATAACATATTCAGTACCTTTATTCCTGCAGGTAATGATAATTCGGGAACTATTTCAGCATATCCGGGAACTATTTCAACATATCAACTAGACATGGACAACTATTTTGAGCGTTGATCAGATTGTGAGACTGTATGGGGTCGATGTCGATCATTTTCGGACCCCGCGTCTGAGATTCACCTCAAAGTGCGGAGGGTTTCAGGCGTTGGAGACAGAGTGGAGTTGAGAGTACATCTTTCCATCCCCAAACGGATGGGCAATCTGAGAGAACAATCCAGACTTTGGAAGATATGCTTCGAGCTTGTGTTACAGTTTCTCAGGGGAGTTGGGATGACGAGTTGCCTAAGATGGAGTTCGCGTATAACAATAGTTTTCATGCTAGTATCCAGATGGCACCATTTGAGGCGTTGTATGGGCGAAAGTGTAGGACTCGATGCATTTGGGTAGAAGTGGGAGAGAGGAGGTTTATGGTTCGAGTTGGTTGGGAGTTCGTTGGAGGATAAAGTTGATACGGCCAAAACACGAGGATAGCGTAGGGCCAGACGAGAGAAGAAATATGTGATAGATGGGTAAAACGTCGCCGAAGTTGGAGATCATGTGTTTTGAGGATATCGCCATGGAAGGGAGTAATGCGGTTTGGGAGGAAAGGGAAGTTGAGTCCCCGTTATATTGGACCGTTTGAGATCTTGGCGAGAGTGGGACCCGTAGCTTACCGTTTAGCGTTGCCTCCGGAGTTGGACAGAATTCACAATGTATTCCATGTATGCGTGCACGAGAGTATGTTCGGATGATCGCGCGTGCTTCGGTACCGATGGAACTTGAAGAGGATCTACTTTGAGGAGGGCGGTGAAATTCTTGTCGGAGGAAAGGTATTGAGGAACAAAGTGGTGGCCTTGGTAAAGTGTTGTGGAGGAATCGTGGCGTAGAGGAGGCGACATGGGAGCGAAGATGATATGAGGCCGTTACCGTGGCTTACCGGGTAGGGGAGTAATTGTTTTTGTTTTATGTGCTTTATGACTTTGAGTTGTTTTACGTAGGTCTTTCTCTCGTGGTTGTTGAGTTGGAAAATTTGGAGGCGAAATTTTGTGGGTGGGTAGGCTGTAATAACCCCATTCCACTTTGACGTATTGTAATATTATTTGGCGTTAAGTTAAGTTTATGTTTGAGTTGTGTTATTTAGCAGGGGCGAAGCCCAAACCCGAAAACCAGCGAAAGTGCACAACTCTTGAGATATTTTGCACGGACTCCCATGTGGTTATTTCATAGTTATCCATATGCTTAATCATCATCATCATCTTAACAACTTTCCACTGAGAAGGCGAACTCCTGGTTATTTCGACTTAAAAAATTTCTTCCATTCTCTTCCTCATCTTGCAAGCTTTGGTCCTAAAATTTCTTGAGTTTTGAGTCATCCTCTACGTTTTAAGGTAAGAAAGTTTAAATCTTTGGAGTATTTCTTGAGTTTGAGGATGTTGACTTTTTGGGTAATTGAGTTGACTTTGAGTTTTGATATTTATAATGATATAGAATCGCCATCTAAGCTTAGATTATCGTATAAGAGGTGATAATAATCGATTTATGGGGTTTGAAATTGTTGAGGATTATAGTTGACTTTTGTTGACTTTTTCTAAATGGTTTTAAAATGGTAGAAGTGTACTCTTGGACTTTTTATTAGGGTTGTTTTGAGTGTAGGTTGTGATTTTTAGGTGATTTGAGGGAATTTGGGATGAAGTGGGTTAAAGTGAAATGTGATGATTAGTTGTTAATGTCGGGCGTTAGAGCTTTTTGAAACTAGTAATTGGAGACTAAATTAATTAAAATGGAAGTTGCGGGGACTTAAGTTTGAGATAAGGTTATAATGGGATTCTCCGTTGGGTTATTTTGGGAGTATAAATTTGAGATTATATATATAGTAGAATGTGATGTTACTAGTTGTGTATTATGGGATTTTCCGTTGGGCGTTGATCGTGGGAAGGTCCGTTGATCGTAGGAAAGGTATTTGTGATTGCTTGCTTGAGTTTTATATATTAGCAGAGGTGAATGTCTATCTCGCGAGGTGTTGATTAGCTTATTTGATTACGTATATGTGTATGTATATATATGTGATTTTGTGTTAAGATTATTTGTTGAATAAGCATTGTGGGTTAGTCGTTGGGTTGTGTGCACATTGGTCTCGTAGATCGTATAAGTGTTTTGGTGATGTTGAGTCGTATTAGGAAGAGTTGTATATGAGTTGAAGTTGTTTGTTGAGTTGTATTGTCCGGTATATTGCTTCGTACTTAGTTACGATTCGGTGATTTCTTCGTACCTCATTCTGATTCGGTGATAGAGCATGTCGACGGGCATAAGTTTCTCCTGCGGAGTTGAGGTTGATTATATACGCGTGGTTGCTTGTAGAAATGCAGGTTATATATTGAGTTGTAGGATTGTTGAGTTGTGAGTTGTTGAGTTGATACTATTGTTGAGTTGATTGTGTTGCTGAGTTAGTTAGTTGTTGAGTTGTGATGTAAATCGTTGTCATTTGATGGAGTAAGATCGATTCATTGTTACGTGTTGTTGCGGTCTTTCTTGAATTATGTCACGTATGTTCTTTGTTGATTTCAACATCTTAGAATGTTCTACTAAATGGCGAATTTATGAACATGCATTAAAGATAATGAAAATTGATAATGACTTTATATTAAGATCTTAAGTTGAATAATATTATGTACCGTATCTATAGGTATGCAATATCATCTACTTTAGTACGCTATTGCGTGATTGGAGTTAGTTTCATTCTTGAGATATATATATTCACTAAGTTTAGAGACTTACACCACTGATTCGCTATAGTAACTTGATTTCATTGCTAGGTTGTGAGTGGTCTTTGTTCCGTCTCGAGATTGTTAAGTGTTTGTGCCTTAGAGCTTAGGTGAAGCGGCGTTAGCGATTGATCCTGTGATCTCTTTATTTTGTTGGATTGTAGTTATCGTCATATAGTTGTTATTTTTGAGATGCTTGTTGTTGTAGGTTGAGTATATTAGTGCTACTACGGAGTTATGTTTGTATGTTGGTTGTTGTTATGTGGTTAGGAATACACGATGGATTCTTTTCTTAAAAGTGTTGTTATCGGGTTATATTGTTTCGTTGAGTTGTTTGAGCCGGGTTTCTTTTTAAATTGAGTCGTCCCATTGATTGGTGACTCTGGTGTCAGTTTGGGGCGATTAGCACCGGGCGTACGGCGCAGGCGGATGTTACACGATACACGGAGTCCCACATTAGTACATACACCACATTGGCGAGCAACAGTCTTGGCCCACTTGACAAGGTCCACTGCAAATTTCTTCCTGAAGTCACCTAAAATTAACTTTTCCTCACAATGCATTCATGTCGGTCTTCATCTTTCAGCAGGATGAACTTAGAAGCATACATCCCTTAATCCACAATCCAGCGTGTTGGGTTTCTTTGTGGCACATTGACAATGGTGATCTCGAAAGGAATGTCGGGGTCCACCTTACCTTCGGGATTTTCGACCTCGATGTTGATAAGCTTGGAGCGATTGCGGCGTGCTTCCCGAAGGTATCCATTTGCTGAGATTAAAGGGTTTAGAGAGAGAAATGAGTTTTCAAATTAGAGTGACAAAGTTAAAAGAGAAATGTGAAATGTGGAAATATCTCAGTTTGGGTGGCGTATGGAGGCGGGTAGCCTTCTGCTTCCAAATAATTGTTTTCTAGCGAATGACAATTTTGCCTTAATAAAACTTCTAACTGCAGCACAAATAGGGGAAGGGAAAAATAGTCATTTCATCCCAAAAATCAACACTGGATGTGTGTATAACAGCCAAGGATGGAAAAGGGGAAAAACTAAATTAGGAGTAGTTTGGTCTTTTCAAGGGATAAGTGTGGTAGTGTGACAAAAAAAATATGAAGTATGGTAAATTTAAAAAAAAAAGTATTAGACTTGTGCTAATCTGCCAAATTTCTCTAATTAGTTGACTAAAAGAATAATTAGAAATGAAAAATAAGTCATTCTAATGGTAAATACTGGAAGCGCCGAAATGTGTGTGTGATATGTTTGATATGATTTGATTAGTGCTTTTCGTACCGTGAGATGCATCTTCTTTTCGGAGCTCGTCATAGAGCTTGATATTAAGCGAGGCAGCGCGGGGTAGTCTAGGATGGGTGACCTGCGGGAAGTTTCTCCAATGGCCGGGTGAGTGAGGACAAAGCGTCTTTGGAAAGACCCGTGGTGGTTTGTGAGGCCGGTCCGTGAAGATCAATAGCATTACCGACCCGGTGAGCCGGGCCGGGGCATTATAGATGGTATCGAGCAAAGCGAGTCGGAGCGTGGGAACTAAATTACTATGCGGGCAAAGTGTGGAAGACGCCCTCTTGAGGCCGTGGAGCCACCTCACAGAGATCTGTGCTTGAGGATGGTACGGTCTGGATGTGTTGTTGTGGCTCAGCAGGGGCGTTGAGTATTTAAGTGGGGAGGTTGTAATACCCGACCCTTAATGTGTGTGTGTGTGTGTGAGTATGTTTTGATATGATTTGATTGGTACTACTTTCATTACCGTCGAGATCGTCTTCTTCGGAGCTCGTCATGGGAACTCGATGTTAGCGAGGCTTGACTGCAGGGGTAATTACGGGATGGGTGACCCATTTGGGAAGTTTCGGTGGCGTGAGTGAGGACAAAGCGTCTTTGGAAAGACCCGTGGTAGTTTTGTGAGGCGGTCCGTAGATATAATAACGTCTGCGTCCAGGTGGTAGGGCCGGGGCATTATAGATGAGTATGAGGCAGCCGTCGGAGCTGTAGGGAACTAAGAAGTCTTTATGCGGCGCAAAGTGTGGACCTCTTGAGGCCGTAGGAGCCACCTCACAGAATCTCGCACGGATAGTGCAGGTCTGGATGTGTTGTGGCTCCCGATGGGGCGTTGGGTATTTAAGTAGGGGAGGTTGTAATCACCGGCCATGAAATATTATTAATGTGTGTGTGTGATATGTTTGATATGATTTGATTGAGTCTTGCTTTCGTACCGTGAAGATCATCTTCTTTTAGGAAGCTTCGTCTCATGAGAACTCCGATGTTAAGCGTCGCGGCACAGGTAATGCAGGATGGGTGACCCGGCTGGGAAGTTTCTCGGTGGCGTGTGAGTGAGGTCAGCGTCTGGAAAGACCCGTGGTAGTTTGTGAGGCCGGTCATCAAATATAATAACGTACCGACCAGTGAGCGGGCAGGCGTGCTACTAATAGTAAATATTCAAAGTCATATATTAATGTTCGTTTATCAAGCCAACACCCCTGCCCTAGCTATTTAAAGAAAGATATATGTCCATACATATTTGTTTGTCTTCTTGAAGAATGAGATCAAGAAGAGGAAAACATCCTCATTTCATAGCTTCTTCAAGATTAGGAGAAAAAAAAAGTTATACAAACAACACACAAAATTTTAAAACCTTCTTCTTGAACTTTTTATTAATGTTTTGAGGATATTTATATATAGCTCATCAAAGAAAATCCACCATCAGTAATAATGCGTATGCTTACCTCTTCCAAATCGTCATTAGTTCACCGCTTTCATCATTAAGCTGCCTTCTTTACCTACTACCAACCCATCAAAGGCCATCAACGGGCTTACACTTGAACCGGATCAAAAAGAAAAAGAGGAAAAAATGTATTTTTGGAGATTAAAAATGGGCACTTTGGAAAAGAAGAAGAACCCTAGTCTCCATCTATGGTACTATGATTAAGATATATCTTTTTAGTTCTTGATAAATCCATGTTTCTTCTTCTTCTTTTTCTTCTATCTCCAGGGGAATTGAAGCTCAATGGTCTGATTATTTACTTGCATACAAGTTTCAATCTCTGAAATTCATATAACTTCTTTTTCCATGGTTGACATGACATGATCTTGGAATAGAAGGTTAAACGTTTGCTTGTTTTACTATTTTCATGTTTGTTGCTATTAATACTCAGTATATCATTTATCTCACTTTTGAAGAGTATACATATTGTTGGTGCAAATTTGTGAAAGCATAAATGTGGTGAGTAAGTATTGCTATGTATGTAAGAAATATTCCCTATTCATGTATTCAATATATGTCAGTTGTACTAGATTCAATCTATTCCCTATTATTGTAATATTTTTGTTCAAATAGTAAAATATCAATCTAATCAGGAAATCAATTATTCTAGGGTTTGGTATTATATAGTACCAGATTGTTGTTCTCAAAAGAAATATTTACCTTCCAAATCTATGAGTGTATATAATATGTTTCCAATAAGAGTAAACAGAACTTGTATGATTGTATCCTTCAAAGTATTTTTACGGTCTGTTGTTATTAGCTCCTACCTATTTTAATTACATCAGTTTAACATGTATAATAATTGGGAAAATAAATTGTTTTCACTTAGCTTTCATTATGTTCTAAAACATGTTACTACATACATACAAAATGATGCAAGGGATGAAATACTCTATAATCATTACTGAAAATAGCAAGTCAATTAGCTATATATGTAATATAAGATCCTTGAGGTGGCTAATTCAAAGTGGTTGTTTCTTTATCCATAGACATTGAAATGATGGTTTAACTGTAGAGTCATTTTGCATGGTACCACAAAGGTTGTCCCTTTTTCCCCTTTTGAGCTCAAGTTCTTGATTGTATTATGTTGTCTCCATATTCTACTTGTTATGGCTTCTTCTTCGAGAAAAAACTCTTATCTTTTTACTCCTTTATTTATCGTTGTTTTTATAAATTTGGGCATGTTGAAACTTTAATTATCTCATTATTAGTCTCCGTTCGATTCTCCTCCATCCATTTTTATCCTCTTGGTCACTTATTAATGCAGATAGTTTGTGAGTGGTGCTCTTAATAAGCACATATATACAATGAATCTACTACATCGCCTGATCTTTTGGTAACGGGGTTCTATATAACAAACAATCAATATGCGTTACATTTTGTTAAGTTCAACAATTATATGAAGTTTGAGTTATAATGTTTGAATAACCAATAGCCATAATAAATACTACGTAGTACTCCCTCCAATTCACTTTAATTGTTATTTGACTTTTATGAAATTGAACTTTGACCATCAATTATTAATTATTTCTTATTCTAAAAAAATATAAAATTTATATAATTGGATTCGTCTTTTAAAATACTTTCATAATATTAATTTTTTAAATTTTTAGTAATATAATTAAAGAGTAATTGAATATTAAAGATTTACCTTGATATCTGAGAAATTAAAGTCCATTAAAATGGATTAGAGGGATTATATTGTCTATCATTTAAATTGATGTAGCCAGTGAATTAAATGATTTTTATTTCTTCTTAATAAAATAGTTCAAATGATTTTTATTAGGGCTTCCAACGGTTCGGTTTTTGGAAAAAATCATACTTAGAACGAGGCTGGTCGGTTTGTTTGGCGATAGAATGAGGTCGGTTCGATTCGATTAGTCGGTTCCGGCCTGTTCGGTTGCGTTCAGTTCCATTTTGGTTGGGCCCCAAATTGGGCTTGCCGGTTTGGATTTTAGTTTTTTTGGCCTGACGATTTCGATTTGGATTTGAATTTTTGGGCCTGATGGTTTTTTTGAGCATACATTTTGGCCCTATTATTTACATCAGATTTAACCAAGTTAAAATAAGAATTAAAATAAGAATGAAACAAATTTAAAGTCCGAATAGTCCGAATACAAAATTGGAACACCTCTGAATAGTTCGAATATAAAACAAAAACAAGTCCGAAGTAGCAACAGGATCAAGAGAAGAAATATGAGTGTGATCGAAATCGGGAAAGGCAATAGGAGTATGATTAGATTCAGCATGTTCATCTGTATGTGGTTCATCCATACCATTATCATCCATATCCCGTAATCATGTATTACTATCAATTAATATAAATAGATATATATGTTAAAAACAAAAATAATTCATATCATGTAATCTTGTATTATTACCATTCTACATTTCTACTAGTTAGCTCATTTCAAATCATTCATAAACAGAATCAATAGTTAAAAATAATCATGTAAATCGGTGAAGTTCCAAACATAATCAATAGCTAACAACAATCATGAAAATCAATAAGAAAACGTGTCATTGCTAGAAAGTAACAAGAAAACACAAAAATGAATTCATGAGTTGGTATATTAACATTCTACAAGTTAAATACAACAAAACAACAGTCAATAGCTAACATTTTAACATAATGCATCAATCGTCATTCTGCAAATCAAATTAAATACCAAAAAAAAAGTTAACATTTTAACATAATGGAAATCAAATTATGCCGGCAAGTAACAAGAAACAAAAATAAAATAGCTAACATTTTATCATTCTGCAAGCTCAATATAACAAAACACCATTGCAAAATCATTCATAAACACAGTCAATAGCTAAAAATAATAATGAAAATCAATATAGTTCCAAACTTTAACATAATGGTAAATAAGTTATGCTGAAAATCAATAATGAAAAAAGAAGAAAAAAGAACGAGCTAATATTTAACATTACGCAAGCTAATTGGGGGGGGTTGTCTCTGAAATAATTGTGCGAATGAGTGGTGGTTGTCACGGGTAAAATGGGGGGGGAGGGTTGGGTGACGATTGGAATGGGATGGGAAATTTTAAAGGTGATTAAGGTTTAGGACTTAGCAGGCAAAGCCGGCAGAAATCACATTTGGTTACTGTTTACCGAGCACAAATCGGTTTTATTCGATCAGTTCCTTGATTTCGGTTATTTTCAGTTCGAATTTGTATTTTATGTACACACCTAATTTTTATTTCTTCTTAATAAAATAGTTTGAACTTTCTTTATTCGTACCAAAACAAACAAGTAGTACAAGTAATATGAAGAGAAAACAATAAACTACTAGAGTATCATCTTGCTGTGATTATTAACATACGGAGTATGAATTTTACATGATATGGAGTATGAATTTTATATCGTATAATATCTACTGTATATTGGTGTACAATTGACATACATTAGCTAGGAGCCTAGGACTACACTAAATACTAATATCAAATCCTGTTGTAGTAAAAAATGATCATTAGTTTGGTGGCAGAGACTAAATCGATACCGAAATCATTACTTACTACGGGCAAAAGTTGCTTCAATTACTCATTACAATAATAATCAGACAATAAAGTTTCAATATGTCTGACTACCTTGTTACAATTATACCTTGACACCTTACACATATGAAGTCAAATGTGTCATTTAGCATATCCCTTATCGTTATACATATATAGTGGATCCAATCGGTTTTTTAGTAAACTAATAAGATCAACCATTTATTAACAAGGTTGTAATACTAATAGACATAATAATTAATTTTTATTTTTTCATACTCCGTAACTTGTATAGTTATATGTGAACTATTGCTCATAAGCCACTTGATAATTAATGACATAAAATGACTATTTACCCATACACCATGCATGACTTCGGTCTTTGTTTATATGCATATAAGCGAATTACTCCATTGCTTAGCAGACAACAAGCGAATTTTTCCAAGGCTTATAACCAAACAACTGAATTCGCTTGTTCGATAATAAGCATAGTATTAGCTTGTTTGCTTATATGTAAGCGAACTAGTGCCATACTTATTACACAATAAGCGAATTTTGTGTATGTTTGTTCGATAATGAGCATGGTATTAGCTTGTTTGTATGTAAACACAATGCAAATTCATAAGAATGAATACATAAAAATTAATTAAATAATTAATTACATAAGAATGACTTAAATAATTAATTACATAATTAAATAATTTATTACTAAGAATGAATTAAAATAGTTTATTATAAGAATGAAATAAATAACTAATTACATAAAAATAAAATAAATAATTAATTACGTAGAATGAATTAAATAGCAATTACATAAGAAGAAATTAACTAATTAATTCACACAGAATGAATTAAATAATGATAAGAATATAGCTAAACAATTGCTCCGTCTGACTTGATATCTCTGTGACAGCGTGGTTAAATGCACTTGATAATGTCGTTGAATAAGTTGATTCTCCTACATATTGAATTTACTTGGCGAAATTTGAAAGCGTCAGCGTCCATTTTTTTTCAATACAACGTATCGGAGGGATATGATGATCAATCTCTTGCGATCATGTGTAGCTACAATTAAAAATTTGACAATTAGTATATAATATATAAGCAGAAGTGATTCAAAATTTGAAGAGAGATATGATCTTTAGGTATAAAATGATTCCCTCAATTGACATTTCCCTAAAACCAAGTGCTACATTGGTGGTCCCCACTTTGAAATCTGAAGATAGTTGGAAGGCAAGTTGTTCATGACATCCATTAAATGCCTGAAATCGACATTGTATGTGGTAGCCCGCGAGCGTGAAGCTGATATGTAATTTATCTGAGGGCCGGGCACGAGGAGTGGGCTGGTCACGGGAACAAGGTAAATTGACATTGGAATGAGCCCCTAAGATCCGCTCGTAAAGTTGTGGTAAAATGCAATTCGGCAAGAAGATAGATTTCCTAACAGAACCATCGTCATCATTCCGTAAATCGCCCAATGCCAACTTGCTCACAAAAGCCGCGGTTACCGTCTCCTGCATTACATTGGTAAAAATTTTCAATATAAGGGGCATATCTGAGGAGGGAATTGGTCGGCATAAATAGAACCTTAGTGGTAATACTGGAAGTGATAGGGCATTTTACATGATCTTATAGGAGAGGACATTCGGGTTGAAGTGATGATTGTGTATTATTCGGTGTCCCGGGGAGACTGACGAATTACCCGTATCTTGGCTTTTTGAAATGCTCATCGGGCTACCACTGAGCAGACCCGCACTTTGGCTGACCACGCTGACACCCTTTTTCACAGGGAGATTGTTTGTGACCGTAGGTTATCCCACTTTCTCAAAGCGGATGCCATTCAACCTTGGCTTTATTTGATTTACTCGGTTTGGCTCGACAGGCTGATGGTTGGGATGTTTGGGTTTTAAACGATAATCTACTTGATTTTGTAGCAGTTAGGCTTTTCTTAGCATGATAGTGTGGGAGGACTTCCACTTCGTTGTCGTCGTCTTTAGGTCTATTTTTTTCGCCGCCACAAATTAAGCAACCTGTGGAAACTCTATGTCCAACTTTTGTCGATGCAGTGTCACGAGGTAATGTTAATCCCTCGATGAGATGTCTTTGTGTAGTGCATGGGCGCTGAGTGGGCCGTGTGTTCGCGAATGTAACAACCACAACTTTGGGAATCGACCCCTCTCGTACATTTCTTCCAATTCCCCGCTTTTATTAAGATGAAAAACTTTCATTGATATTTTAATGAGGTTCTGAAAGGTTAATTAATGCGATATTGTTGTCCGGATCCTAGTTCCACTATACGGACACTTTTTATGTCGATGAATTTGACCACTTCATGACTTTATAAAGTGTATGAAATATGGTGTCGAGCGGATAGTTTAAATCCTTTCAAGTTCAGTTTGACGGTGATATTTCCCATCGACCACGAAATTTTAATAATTTAATCATGGCATGTCATTGAACTATATTTGTCAATTATATTTTATATTGAATACTTGTACATTGGTTGTATAATGGCGAAGTGGAAGTAGCGATTAAGCGTGAGCAAGCTGAGGGATATTATAGGCTGTAAGGGATGATCCATGTAGTTTACAACGATGTCCCGATCAATCGAGGCCAACCTCGGTACTCCAAATGTTACATGTTCCCTGCTTGCCTCCAGATTCCTTGCATTGTTGCCCGATGGCCAGTTCAGCGTTGTTTGAATCCTACTGTCACGGTAGGGCGTCGGTTGAGGCAGTGCTACTTAGAACATTGTTGATATGTTGCTTGTAGGCATATGTATGGTGTTTAGATCCGGGGAACACTTTTCAGGCATTTAGCAAAGCGGATCGATGCAGCGGCAAATGCGTGTGGCCCGTCTCGCTTTGTCGAATAATGCACGGGGCAGCGTCGATACCCATTATGTAATTTTCCTCACTGCGTATTCGAAGAAAACGTAACATACCGTGAGGTTTTATTTGTACTTTCATTCCTCCGACAACCTGGTAGTGCCGTACCTACGTGTTTTGTTATAGGTCTGTCCCGGCGTGCTCCCGAGGATATCGTTGAAGCGTGGCGTGGGAATTTGGGTGGCCCAGATACGCGTCTCCGAGGAGTTGACAAACCCGACCTGCTTAAAAGTCGAAGAAGTATTTATGCTCTTGCAAAAGAAACAAAAAATTTTACAGCAGCGTCACAATGTCCTCTTTCTCTTTTCTGACATCTTAAATCGTGCATTGTAAGCTTCAGGTAGAATTCGGTAACATTTCTAAGATTCGACCCCTCTTTAATGATCTGAGCATGTCGCTTGGAGGTAGCGTCATTTGTTCTTGCGTTTCCACCGACTTCCCAACCTAGACCCTGTTATTATGAAGGAAATGGATGGTTATTAATAAATACTTTCCAAGCGGACCATGACTTCGCGTTAAGGTACTCACTTTCAGATTAACGAGAAATTAGCACTTTAGAACTTTCTGCGTTGGCGTGCAAAATTGTGAATTTTTTAACTATTAGTTTGTACTCTAGTCCTTGACTACAAACGAGGAAGAAGCTGATGCTCCCTTTGTTACATCCGTTTCTTAGAACCCCGGACCGCCCGGTAATGTTTCTATTGCCGCTATAGAACATGTTCGAAAAGTTCTTCTTTGCTCCCGAACGCCATACGGATTACTAAAATTCCCTCTCACTTGTAATAGGAAATTGATAATTAAGTTTATAAAATAAATGTATCAAGATTGATGGAAATCGTAGTTATATTTGTTATCCATTATGTAAAAGGATGTAGTATACTAACTAATTTAATTTGATAGTATAATAATATGATTTAGTAATAAGTAAGTTAATTTGATAGTATAATAATATAATGTAGTGTAATATATTGAATTTGATCGCATAATTCCTTGTTGTTTTCACTGCTATTTATAGGTTAAACACAACCAACGTTTTTTACAATTTTCAAATCGGTAATTATAGTAAACGTTCACTACGTTCACGCAAACCAAGGACATGATTCACGTGAATGATGTGACTAAAGTTCACGCAAATCGAATTATTTCAAGCAAATTTGTTCCATGTTCGCTATAAAGCAAGCAAGTTTCTCCCTTGTTTGGTACGAAACAAGCGAATTTTACCCATGATTACAAGAAAAAAGCCACCAATCTAATTCGCTTGTTTACTTACAAGCTCTAATACAATTTGCTTGATTCACGGTCTCCCAAATTAGTGCAAAAAATGACTTGATTTGACAACACAACTTTCACGTATATCGATTACATTCAAACAAATTATGACCATGTTTATTTTGTAACAAACGAATTCAGCCAGTGTTTGTTATGCTTTAAGCGAATTTGTTTCGTGTTTATTATGTTATAAGCGAATTGCCGCAATGATTGTTTCCCATTAAGTGAGTTTATCTCATGTTTATTAAACACGAATCAATTATTTATTTTGTGCTAATATTTCTCAATTATGTTAATTGGTGTTTAAATATGATAAAATTATTCAAATACTGATTGTAATAAGATAATAAAATTGTTCAATTTTGTTTTTTAACTTTCCACGCATATCAGACCAATTATTCAAACAAAGCGAAGTGTTTCCAATGGTTGTAATGAAACAACTTGAATTAGAGAATCTTAAGCATTGAAGCTATTGTTTTAAAATTCGAATATGTAAATTCAATTGAAACCCGTACCTTTGTGATTTCAAAAGTTAGGCTTATTATGTCTTGAAAACACGATATGCCTAAAAAAGTCTTCAAAACCGATTCAAAGCTACAATTATAAATTTGCGGTAGTATTTTTGGCTTTAATTGACTATATTTTTAATTAATAATTCATTTTATTAAGCAGTTAGAAAATTGAATTCATTTAATAGTATTATAATAAACAAATCGAAATTGTGAAATTATGTCAAAGTTCGATTTGAAATTATGTCAAAGTTCGATTTTATTGTTCAATTCACGAAATTTTCACGAAATAATTGAGAGCAAATGTTGACTACTTTTGTACATTCACGAAATTTTCAAATCGATAGTTATTGTCAAGCTCTACTATTTTTGTACATGCACGAAATTTTCAAATCGATAATTATAGTATACCACTTTCACAGCAAGTAAAACCTTAAAGCATCGTCGTGATTTCACTATACACGATTCACGAATTTCGAGTTCGTTTGAGCAAATGTTCTAAATGTTTGCTCTGAAACAAGCAAACTATAATAAATGTTTGTTACGAGACAAGCACTAGATCTATTAGCTTGTATATTTGTAAACCTAAGCAATTAAGCTTGTCACATTTTAAACACAGTAATTGGTTTTTTCCTCGACATTAGTGCCACGATAAACCCCATGTGACTAATTTGGCCGTATATGGCTTCACAATCGAGGTCGAGGAGAATCAAATTTATTTCGAGATTAACATTAATTGATTATTTATTATTAATTGCGAGTTATGTCAATTATGAATTGAGATTATGTCTTAAATATTATAGAAATTAGCCAAATTGTAAGTATAATAAATTGAGTATTAAATATTATGAAATTTATTGTTAATATTTCGAATTGTGTAGATGAATTGTGTAATATTAATTATACTTTTCGAATATTAATGTTAACAATTTCGAATTTTAAATAATTTTGGATGTTGATAATTATTTATTGTCTTTGAATATTAATAGATAAATCGAACAGGAAATTATGTAGTTCAATTTTAATTAGGTCGATAGGCAATTAAAATGGATTACGTAGGATACAAAAATTCTACAATATCGCGATTTGATTGCCGCGTCTTGATTTGATTACACAATAAATGAAATAAAAGAAACAAGGATAGAAAAAAATTGCTTAACGGGGCCAGGCACGAGGGGTCGCTTGTTACTCGTCGAGCCTGGCCAGAATTCGCTTGTTACTCATTAAGCACGACAAGAATTAGAAACGTTACACTTAACAAACACAGGAATAATTGGCTTATTTTATTTGATTGACACAGTGCGATTTGACAACACTAATTTGATTTGGCAGCCACGTGGGCAGGTTAAATGACCGAGTTTGACCCATGTTTGTTCCAATATAAGCGAGTTTGCCCACGGTTTGTTACATAACAAACGAATTTGCACATGGTTTGGTGAAAAACAACCGAATTCACCCATGGTTTGACAAAAAACCGGCAGTTTTCTCATTCTTAAATACTAACAAAGCAATTGAGTGTTGCCTCGCGTAAATCTGATCGTTTGATTGTGGTTACTCCGTTTCATTTGTGGAAGCAATTAACAACTCAAATTTTTGTGTTTTTCGAGAAGCAATTACCATTTCGATACACAAGTAATTACAAGAATTTCATCGTTTGTTTATATTATAAAAGTAATTTGTTTTAAATCACAATTGTGTATTATATTTATAAATTAGTATGAATTGTGTATTAAATATTATGAAATTGTTTGTTAATATTTATTGTTAATATTTGAATTGATATTATGAAATTGTGTTTAAATGCGTATTATAAGCGAATTAGATTTAACGTTTGTTAAGTTACAAGCTAATTGACTTTCGTGTTTGTTATATGACAAAAGCGAATTCGAAGAATGAGTGCAACTCTGATAAGCGCGTTTATCCGGTAATTTGATATTATGAAATTGTTTGTTAATATTTATGAATTGTGTATTAAACCTTATGAAATTATTTCGACAATATTTATTATTAATATTTCAAATTAATGTTATGAATTGTGTATTATTGAAGTTACTTGTCGATATTTGAATTGTGTTTATAAATTGTGTATTATGAATTTATTTATTACATTTGAATTGAGAATTTATAGATTGTATATTATGAAATTATTGAGATTATGAAATTATGAAATATAATAAATATGGTCAAATTATGATAAAATTATGAAATATGATGAAATTATGAAATATGAGGATGATGAAATTATGAAATATGATAAAATTTTAGATTATGATAAAATATGGTAAAATTATGAAATATGGTAAATTTTAGATTATGAGATATCATAAAATTTAAGAATATGGTAAAGTATGGTAAAATTATGAAATATGGTAAAATATGGTAAAATTATGAAATATGGTAAATTATGGTAAAATTATGAAATATGGTAAATTATGGTAAATTTTATGGTAAAATATGGTAAAATTATGAAATATGGTAAATTATGGTAAAATTATGAAATATGGTAAAATATGGTAAATTATGAAATATAGTAGAATTATGGTAAAATTAGCAGAATATTATGAGTATGTTAAATTTTAGAATATGGTAAAATATGGTAAAATTATGACATATGGTAAGAATTATGAAATATGGTAAATTATGAGTAAAATTATGAAATATATGATAAATTATGGTAGGAATTATGGGAAATATAAGAGAATATGGTAGAATTATGAGAAATATGAAATATGGTAAAATAGTAAAATTATGAAGCTATGAGTAGAATTATGGTAAATTTTAGAATATGGTCAAATATGATCAAATTATGAAATATAGTTCATTATGAAATATAGTAACTTGTGGTAAATAGCTCCCTTAAATTTTAGATTATGATAAAATATGATAAAATTATGATAATTGGTAAAATATGGTAAATATCACTTAAAATTATCGTAAAATGAAATATCATAAAATTTTTAGATTATGATAAAATATGGTAAAATTATGTTAATTGGTAAAATATGATAAAATTATGTTAATTGGTAAAATATGATAAAATTATGTTGATATTGTTAATAATGAAACAACCGAATTAATGTCATGGTTGTAATAAAACAACCGAATTAATGCCATGATTGTAATAAAACAACCGAATTGTAGAGATGATAATAATAAAACAACCGAATTCTAGGAATGATTGTTTAACAACAAATGAACCATTTTTTCCCTTGTTTACTGTGGAAGTAACTAATGTTAATATGATAAAATTATTCACCTTATGATTCTACTAAAGATATTAAAGATGGCCGATCGTAGACAACGACCTAATCGGAATGTTCGGGAGCGGGGTATTACTGGGTCGATTCGAAGGCAAAGAGGTCAAGTAGTGGAAGACCCGATTCAACAACCCGGTTCATCCTTTGACGAGTACGAGGAAGTATACCCGGTTCAACAACCCGGTTCATCCTTTGACGAGTATGAGAGCGTACCAGTTGACAACCCGATCAGCGTCGGCCCGCGAGGGAAGGCGTCAAAACATAGGTTTGCCAAATTATGGTGGTATGCTAAGCTGAGCCCATTGCACAGGGGCGAAAATCGAGTTCGATGGAAACTGCAGGATTTGTGTGGGAAGATCCGGGCCCAGGCCGAGGCGTGAGCCACTTGTTGGTTGAGCAAGGGGACGAGAGCAACAAATAGTTGAAATTGTGCTGTTAATGAAAAGTGGGTGGATCTTGTTGTCACATTTGGGATCGATGTGTCCCCGGATATAGCGTTCGGACACCAAGCTTCGGCTTTGAGTCACGCGGCTTTCTCATTGGCGGTGGCATCCGGGGAGGCGAACTCCTTCCATATTGTAACGACCCGCGAGGTGGGTACTGAGGTTAAGGACGTCATTGACACAGCCACTGTCAGTCGCCGATGATGGATACTTGTTTAAAACGACCTTATTTAACATCATAGATAAAACAATACAACTCGTCCATCGGGTGAACTAACTGACAATACAACATATTTGAAAGTAACTTAATATAGAGTACAATGCTCTGACCCAGCTGAACATAACCGCGAAGACAACAGCAATAATTATTACATACAACGAAACTACGAGAAGGTAAAAATATGGTATTTGAGTATTTAAAACAACCATCGCTTAAATGTCTTAGCGAATTAGCGACTCTTTAAGCGTCGTCTGATCATGACCTAGGCATAGCATGCCCATGGAAAAATAAGAGTATTCAAAAACGTTGAAAAATAATGCCGTTAACACCGCATCATACAAATAATAATAATTTAAATCTGCTAACTAGCCTTCGAGGTTATATTTTATATGTTACTTACCACATTTAAATCTTGTATTGACCTTTTGGAGCTAACAGGAGTAAACCCAGCATTGTAATTCAGTTACAGAGACCCCCTGAAGTTATACTGCAGTCGCCGATCACTCGTCTACTTAGATGCAGTAGGATTGTCAGAGTCTTGGCATGAAACTCGACTTAGGTAGTCTGACACTCTTATACGAGTATAAAGCATTAATAGCTGCATGCATTTATAAAGGCGATAAGCAGCTCTTATCTAGGCATTATAAGGCGATAAACAACGCTCTTATACCGGCGTATAAAATTATAAGGCGATACAAAAGCAGCTCTTATACCGGCGTATAAGGCGTGCTCTAGCAGCTACTTACTCTGAAGCGTATAAAGGCTGATAAACAGCTCTTATACCGTGTATAAAGCTGATAAACAATGCTTTCTTATAGAGGCCCACACAACCCATAACCATCCCAATTTGGAGTGCATGCTCTAATACTCGAGTCACCTCGAATACATTATAACTCTGTATTCATGCCTCAACAACTAACTCACTCCCAACAACATTAATGTAGCATTAACATAAACCTGATCCACGTAGCATAACATGGATCCGCGATGAACCACTATTATTCATGCTCCTTGGGGCATTATCACCCAGCGTTAGCATGAATTATATTTAAAAGAAACATTATGCACCATTCTATAATTACATTACAAAGACATGTATATTATTCACACATAATTATTACAAATCATGTACACCATTCACATAATTATATTACAAAGACGTATGCGCGTTTTAAAGTAGGTACATGGGTAATACACTTGAGATAAGTACTGCTTGGTTCGTAATAAAGAAATGTACCTAATCGATCGAAATTGCCTTTCAGCGTCGCGTCTAATCAAAACACCGAAGTACAATTACTACTTTCATGACAATTTTAACCACTATCTTAATTAGAATTCAGACTTTTCAACCCATTTTAGTTACAAATTACCAAATTAAATGCCGTTATTAATTATGTTTGAGACTATTAAAATGGTGAATTCATCTATCTCGGCCAAATCATAATCGTCCGACACATAACCCTGATACCCAGCATTTATCAACGATTTCAATCGACGAAATATCGCTTTTCCAACTAATCAAACCCGTTACAATAACCTCAAATCCAGAAGCATTTCTTACTACTTTAATCTAATAAAACTAATTTCAACATATATTATTTTGACTGACCTAATACTCGTAATTTAACAGAAAGCAATCACGATATGATTCCAATAACATTTTTATACTATCAATACATTTAGAAAGTCAACCCAAAATCACTAGAAAGTCAACTCAACCATAACAACACTTTCTATCAACTATCGATTATCGTCAACTGCGTATACCTCATGTCTAGCTAAACAATAATTATATTGATAATATCTCATAAAAATCAAAGTCAACCCAAAATCCCAAAAGTCAACTGACCCTAAAAAGCATTAAAGAATTCACATTTAACACACGATATATCCAACAAGAATAACTAATTTAGAACCCAGAATCAATTGGAGCAATAAAATTCCAAATCTGAAAAAAGTCAACAAAAAGTCAAACTTGGAGATCTCATAAAATACTCAACAAGATCGCACCTTTTTACCTTAAGCAGCGGGGGCGATGAGGCTTTCTCCTAGAAATTTGAGGTCCAAAGCTTGAGAAACGGAGGAGAAATCGAAGAAAGAAAATCAAAGGGGGAGAAAGAGCATTCACGTCGGCATTTCTCTGGAGAAGAAAAATGGATTTTGTTTTGGGCTTGGGTTCATAATGGGCTTAAATGGGTTGGCTCATTTAAGTTGTGTGAAACCCGATCGTTTAATTCAATCGATACTTCTCGTTTTAACTTATTTCGACAATCAACTTCCAAACATTAACATTGATTTATATACTCAAATTATATTACCGCCCAAATAATGTCATTCCATTCGATTAAAACTTTAAAATGCATAGAAACGAAATATACTACCAAGCGGCCGATTCGTGTATTCGACTATTGACTTAAATTTTTTCTTCTCCCTCGAAATAATCCTTTAGAAGCAGCTAGTATCTTAATACGGTAATATTAAATGCAGACGAGGTTATTACCACGTATGCCTTTTGGCGAAATGGCCAATTACTCTGCTTAGCGATGTGCACGCTATCTTAAGGAATCCCGTTATTGAGTGTTAGATCTATGCGGGCGGACGGCGCATCGATCCAGTGCCATCTTGTGATAGGGTCGTGTATAAAGCGAGGGGAGCAGAGTAGGGAGTAATGCTTTATTAAAGAGAGGATCAGAAAGATTTGCGATTCTACGGGCGTAGTGGACCACATTAGCAAGTAAGGCTGATGCGTACCTTTGGTATTTCTTCCAGAACGACATTGTTTGTCGATAAATGGAACCTTGCTCCAATCTGATACTTGAACTTCTGGCTGGAGCGTGTTGATAGAGTCGGCGAATATGCTTGGGGTCTTGGGGTACCACCAGCGTATCTTTACCGCTGACTAGGAAAGGGCGTCGAGGTGAATCAGGCAAATGGTGGTGTATAACTCTACTTGATGTACTACTACATGTATATATTAAATGAATTATTCATGTTTATATTTTAAACAAAACTTAACTCGGTAATATTATTTTTTGTATTCTGCGATGTTGGATCTATAGGTACTTCCGCTTTATTCAGCCGACACGGAGGTACAGCGTGCTTTGCCGGGCCAACCAAAGAGGCTGCGATGGGTAGCAACACCGCTGAAACACCGTGACCAGTGGTTTGCTCGGAAGCAATTGGATCGGATAGCGGCGAACATGTATGAAAATATTATCATAACAAATTTTGTATAACATTGTATGGAAAAGGGCTTGTCGTTCCATTTGTCATAGCAGTGGGTGGTTTGGACACCACATGGGCCCGTCTCCTCATTACATGCTCCTTTGATTCTCTGACTGCAGATATCGATGAAGGGTATATGCGGAGAGAGTTACACGTGACAGTTGGGGGAGGTACAATTGATCCCGCCCGTCCGTTGAGCTTAGAGAAGGACAGCTTGCTTAGGTAATGTGCGAATATTCAAAGAGATGTCACGGAGATTGAGTTACACAGGCCCAGTATACGATTTCACCATGTTCAACCACATGATGAGTCCCCCACAGCATACTCAACTCACCTTGAGACTTGGACGACTACATGAGTTGGTATTTGCCTCGGACTCATATTAGAGTCCATGGCTTGAGAACTTGAAATTTAGGCAGTGCCGTCTATGTAGATACGATGTTCTCGACACTCCCGGCCGGTGTGATATTGTATTATATTTTTTTATGATCATATACTATTATTTTTTTATTTTATTACGGTTGCAGTAAAATGCAATGGCTTGCTCACTCGATATCTGGCCATTTACATGGGGAGACACATCCACGATCCGTGCAATGCAATTTCCGGTGGAGACATTGTATCGACTTGCGGGATAGGAGGGTTCTTGGGTGTGCTGTCCGGTCAGATAGTTAGTGGTGGGGACGGTCTGCTTGGCGAAGAGCGGTTAAATGCTAGCCGCCACGGTAGGATTCTGATCACGCTTTAAAGAGATGAAGAACAAAACAACCGGGACAACCTTGAGATGATTAGTTTCATGATTGTATTTTTTTAGGATATTATAAATGATGTTTTTTGTATGTTCTATTACGTTTTTTATATTTTTATCCAGATTAACACTACGTTTTATCTTTATTTAATTGATTCACTTTAGTCATTTTTCTATGTATTTAGGCATATATGGGTGTATTTTTGTGTATTTGGATGTATTTAGGTGTATTTCTATGTATTTAGGCGTATATGGGTGTATTTTGATGTATTTAGTTGTATTTATATGTATTTAGGCGTCTATAGGTGTATTTTGTGTATTTTGATGTATTTAGGTGTATTTTCATGTATTTAGGCATATATGGGTATATAATTAATTACAAAAGAATGAATTAAATAATTAATTACATAATAAATAATTAAATAATTAATTACTTAAAAATGAATTAAATAATTAATTACATAAGAAATAATTAAATAATTAATTTCTTCAAAATAAATTAAATAGTTCCTTAAAAAATGAAGTAAATAATTAATTACATAAGAAATAATTAAATAATTAATTTCTTCAAAATAATTAAATAATTAATTACATAAGAATGAATTAAAGAATGAATTAAATAATATAGCTACGTAGACGTCACACGACTACATAGAAATACACCTAAATTTTATCGTAATTAAGTTGTTGTTTTTCTTTATTTATAGGTTAAACCTGACAGCGTTTTTATAATTTTCAAATCGATAATTATAGTAGCGTTTACTACTTTTTACGTGCAAATTGATAATAAGTTAACGTTTACTATGTTCCGCATGAAAGCGAGGATATGATTCCGCGTCGTGGCGTGACTATACATGATTCGCACAAATGGGTATTTGAAACAAATTTGTTACATGTTTGCTATAAAACAAGCAAATTTGTTTCATATTCGCTATAAAATAAGCAAATTTGTTCCATGCTTACAAGAAAATAATCATCAACCCCGATTCGTTTGTTCAACTTTACAAACTCGAATACAATTTGCTTCTTCTTTCACGGTCTCCCAGAGTTGCTTGCAAAAATGACTTGATTTGACAACGCCTTCCCGTAAATCTATTAGAAACATTGAATTTGTCCCATGTTTATCCGCAAAATAAGCGAATTTTCGAATGATTGTTTGGTAGCGAATTCACCATGTTGTTTGAAAGCTTGGCCGAATTCTCCTGTCTTTATATCTGAAACAAGTGAATTCTCATTTGCTTATAAACACTCAATAATTTGTTTGCATCTTTAACTTTCATATATATATAAGATGCATGTATTGTATTTGTTAAATCATTAGAGTAAATTTTATGTCAAACTTCTCTCAAAGTTTTATCAAAATTTTAAAACTATGGCTTGATAACGAACATCATCGCGTTCTGGGTTTGGTATTAGTAAAGGATGGTAAATATTTTCATTTTGTCAATTTCTTCATATTTACTATTTTTCTAACTAATTAATTCATACAATAGTTTCTATCAAATTAGAGACAAATGTTGTTCTTAATATCTATCTGCGTAAAATGTCCCATTGGGCCTTATTTGGTGTATAGTTCGTAAGCTTTGTTGAGATAAGATGTGGAATATCTTTCTTTGTAAGTTAGCTAAAATTTTATTAAGTTTTTCTAAATCGTCTGCTTACACATATAACAAATATCTATTGTAGTGGAGTCTCGGTTGTTATCGAGGATTCTCCTCGAAGATTTCAAGAAAGCGTTTTTGAAGCATGTGCGGCGGCTGTGTATGACTCTGAGTTGAAGCAGGGGCCAATTAAAACTCTTGGGATTCTGACTGTTCGGCCAGGTCGAATACATGGCTTCTAGTTAGACTAGAAACAAGCGAGGGCATCCAAAAGCAATTTCTTTGTCGAATTGTGGAAGTAATTGACAAAATTCCTTTGATGTAATAAGTGATACTTTGATTCGATATCAATAAAGACCACGTTTTTCTGATATTCGTTTACAAAATTTTTTTTTAAATGTTTGATGACAAGCTACCAATTTCACGTTTATGTTTTGTAGGGAAAGTAGCAAGTTGTCGTGGTAAAAGCAATTGTCGTCCGTGTTTGTTTGACAACAAGCGAATTACTGGCGTATTTGTTGTGTTATAGCGAATTAAACTTGTTAGTTAGTAAGCATAGAGTTTAATTAAACACTACTTTAACTTACAACATGGTGACAATTAAACTTGTTTTGTACCAAGCAAATAGAAAATTATTTAGAGTAAAATAGTAATTTAACTTGATTCGTTTCTTGTTTGGTGTGTATATAACGATTCGAGTTATATGTGAACAAGAAAATGATTATTTTTGGTTAATAAAATGACTTATGATTTCATAAACAACAAACAAACAAAAAATAAAACAAACAAAAAATAATAATAATAATAATAATAATTAATCGCACTTTCTTCTCAAACACGTACACACACACAACACACTGACTTGGTGTGAGCTCATACTAAAAACCCTAACATCATAATCAATAATCAAAATTCAACATAGGATTATGTTTATGTCGTTTTTTATTGAATTGATTTTCATAAGCTTTTGTCTGAATTAATAATGTCGGAGAATTCTAGGTCCCGCATCACTATCACCCTTGGCGACACCCGTCAGGTTTATTTTTTATTTTTTATTTTATTACCACTTGTTTTTGTGTATATACAATTAACTATAGTTTTAAGTTATGATATAAATGCAGTAAGAAAATATTTATGATAGTGTGAAATAATCACAAAAAGCTATGATAGTTACAAATAATCGTATGATAGTCACAAAATATATCAAAGTAACTAGAGTTTATGGGCTTTAACAGAAAGAGATGACTAACGTAGACACTTTATCTATATAGTTGACCACGCTTAATGTGATAAGGCTTAGTTTGGTTTGGTGTTGTTTTGGTTTGATCATGGGTATGAAATGAAATATGGTAAATGCGTTTGTTATTAAAAAATAATTGTTTGGTTTAAGTTAAGTTAAGTTAGTTAAATTTGTATGACGAAAGGCTCGAGGGTTGATCAGGGTAGTGTTGGGAATTGGGGTATGATGATATGTGAATTAGCCTTTGGGGAGTTTATGAGTGTTGGTTAATGTGGGCTTGAATTATGTGTTGCTTTACTAATGTTTTATATGAATTTGATACTGGAAGTATGTGGATAATTGAGATGTCATATTTGATGGTGTAAAACAGGTTGTTAAGAGAGAAGGGCATCTATTGTATGGTTCCTTGGGCGATTCACAACTGACTGGAAGAAAACGGTCCGTTAAAGATAGGCTGGGCTGTGTCGGGGATTCCACAACTGGATTTGATAACAAACAGTTTGTTTTGGACATTCTGATTATCTGATTATTGTGTTTTGAATCATGGCATTATTATTTCTTGTGCATGCTTATGTGTAGTGACTCAAGTGGGATCGTTCATTCTGGTAGTATGTAAAATGTCAGGACCCTTCGAACTTTCAGTTCTGGATATCATAATCCTGCAGTGTGCTAATTTGAATCGGTTTTAATGTTAATACCTACAATGTTATCTTTATGCAGTTTGCGAGCAGATGGAAGGGGATTTATTCAAGGGGCTTCTGCAGATGGTAATTGATATATTACTCTAATTAAGTTGCTGCACAATTTTTTTGTATATTGACTAATTTTATGTTCTTGTGGGATGATTGGCATGGATCTCAGAAAAAATGACTTGCGGTTCAGAATCATGCGAAAAAATATTAATAAGAATAGCCGAGGCAACAATCAACAAAGCATGCTCGACCTTCGAGATTTGCTATCTAGGCAAGCTCAATCATCTAGTGATAGCGTAGCTGCACGGCCAAACTTACATGAGCAAAGTGATGCTAGAGAGCGGTTTCCAGATTTGGGAAATGGAAAGCAGCACATGTCTGAGATGAGGGAGCCTGAACAAAACATCGCCTTGAGCAGGAATATTAGACAGGGTATGGCTGAGGTGAATGGTGTCCGACCTTGGATGCAAGAGCCCTATAGTTCGGGTATTATGGGGTGAGTTCCTTCCACCCCTGTATCAGGTTCCTTGAGCCACGTGAGCACGGTGAGGAGTTCATCTTCGCGTTGGACTTTAGAAAAGCTCAGACGAAGATCCCCAGATCTTACACAGCAATCCCCAGATGTTGCTTTCAGGCGGACAACCCCAGATATAGGTTTGAGGCAGAGATCCCCAGATGTAGCTTTGAGACAGAGGTCTCCAGATGTTCCTTTGAGGTGGAGATCCCCAGAAGTTCCTTTGAGGCGGAGGTCGCCAGATGTATCATTTGGGTCTAGGTCCCCAGATTCACCTTTGAGGCGGAGATCCCCCAATGTATCTTTGAGAGGTCGATCGCCACATGTAGCTATGAGACGTCTATCACCAGATGTTGTTTTGAGACGTCAATCCCCAGATGCATCTTTGAGGAGTAGATCCCCGTATGTAGCTTTGAGACACAGATCCCCTGATGTAGGTTTGAGGTGTAGATCCCCTGATTTACCTTTGAGGCTTAGATCCCCTGATGTAGTCTTAACTACTCCTAGTGGCTATTCACCTCCAAGAAGAGAAGATGAGTTTCAAAGGGGACCTTCTGTGATGTCATATAATGACAGAGGAGTGGGTACTTATATGAGCAAAGATGTTCATGTTAATCCTCCTCCTCGCCCTTCTGTACCTTACATTAGAACAGCAGCTTCTCCGGCTGCACATGCACATATGAGCAAAGATGTTCATGATTTTTCTCGTCCTCTCCCTTCTGTACCGTCCATGACGATGTCAGCCTTACCTTCTGTACATGCAAAGCCAATGATGCCACTGCCTACCCCATCCATGCCACCAAGCAATTTTTTCCAAAGAAGTTCCTATGTGGTATTACCTGTTCTTCTCAACTTCTTACTTAATTAAGTCTGTCTGACCTCCACTTTTCATCAAGTCTTGATTTTCTGTATTTGGATTTTTTTATGTAATTCATTCAACTTATATTTGTAAGTACTTAGTGATTGGTTGCACATTTAGTTTATTGAAAATGCTTAACATGGGAACTGATTTGCTCATTGTTATATATTACACCCATGTCCATTAGTTGACACAAGATTGTTGTGTCATATGGTGGAAGTTTCAATTCTCAGAGTTGCATATTGGAACTAGATCATAATGTCTTTTAGAATTAAATAGATAAAATCCGATACCATTGTTGGAAATCATGATTCAACGAGGATGTGACTTATGACACCTTCAACATATTCTTTAATTTTTATGATTTTTTTATTTTTATTTTGTAGCATTAAATTTTACTTATAATATTCTATGGCATGTTACGAATTGTGACATTAATAACCTCCTGATTTATGTAAGGATAGTGAACATGTGGCTCATTTTGAAAGTAAGCACCTGCATGGCTGCATCACATATTAAGTATATGTTCCAACTAATTATGTAATGTAGTTTGGCAGTGTATGAACTCTTCATTTTCCTTTCTTTTGCTTAGTTCTTCTTTTGGCTTCGTTCTGCTTCTGTCTCTTGATTCTTCTGAATTGGTTATTTCCATTGATTTGGGTTTCCGATCTTACCAATTTGATTTGATGCGAGTTATATGTTCCTGTTTTGATTTTTATGAATTGCTAGCATCAATCTATTTTATTTTTCTTCCTGTAGTTCAATCTATTATAGTGAGCATGAAATCTCTCACCTCAAATGCAAGCATTAGATTCTACCTTTTGGTTGCTCACTTGATTAGTATGTGACTGCAGGTTAATGATCCACCTACAGTTGATAGCTTTTTACGCTCATTAGGGTTGGAAAAATATTGGATTAACTTTAAAGCTGAGGAAGTATGTAGGCCTGAGATTGCTTCATCCCATTTTTTTTTGTGCTCGTGTTTGAAACTTCTGAGTTGGCCATCTTACCTTGTTAACTGAAATGAGGAGCATTAGTATTTTGCTGATAATACTTCGTTAAGTATAATGTAGTGCATGATCACGAATAATATTTTTTCTGATATCTTGAAGATTATTTCTAGCAAGGTAGGTTGGTGATTAATGGAACAATGAAACTTTAGCTCTGCGATGAGGAAAGTGAAGAACAATAACCAACAATTTGAATGGCATTATCCATTATCCATTACCACTTTACTAAAAATAAAGATGTGACAAAATTTTGAAATGTTATATATATTTTGATCTGATTGGTTTTCCAGGTTGATATGTTTTCATTGAGGCAGATGGGTGAAAATGATCTGAAAGACTTGGGAATACCAATGGTAAAGAAACTGTGATCAGCTGATCTCTCTTTTTAACTGGTCTAACATTTAGTATCTTCTTTCTTTTCTCATGGTACGGTTTAGTTAATCCATTGTTTCTTTTGATGTGGGCATTTTAGTTATATAGATCTAGTATTAGCTCTCTTTCTAACATTTAAGTGAAGCTTGAACTTTGATCTTATTTGCTTATACAAGCTAGCAACTAGGCTCCCATTAACCTTAGCGAAACACCCTCTTGGGTTTTTCCTTACATCGAACTTATACGAGATACTACGGGATGTGATTTAGAACATCGTTTGATATGGATTCACGCAATCAAATGTTTTACTTGTTGAACCGTGAAACATGTGTTCTACTAAATGTTATTCCCTCCGTTTCAATCTCTTACTGATTTCATGTAGTAAAAATTTTCCCTTCCTTTTACTTGATCATATAGGAATTCAATCCAACTTTATCTTGATTTTTCCACTTTTATTCTTTAATAAAGTAATTTTTGTTTTCATGATTAATTAAAGTGTTTTTTGATAAAGTAATTTTTTAGGGTATATTAGTAATATTAATCAAGCCCTTAATAAAGTACTTTTTACCTCCATGATCAAGTAAATTGGGACGGAGGGAGTACATTATATTGAGAGACTATGTTTTTTCCCCTTCCAGTTTCTGTAATTTCGATCCATCGATACAATCTGTTTGGCCATCTGATCAATTTTTGAATTCACAGGGACCGAGGAAAAAGCTTTTGCTTGCACTGCAGTCTCGTTACAAGCGTCAAGTATCATGACACTTAAGAAAATCAACTGCAGAGGAGAATCCACAGCAAGCCGGTGAAGCCGACATCTATAGAAGTATATGCATCTCCCTCCTGTTCATGGGTGGACTTTCTACTTTTGTTCTTCAAGTAGTTAGGGCAATTAAACATGTTGATAGATGCGGGATATCTGAAAATGCGTAAATTTTTCCTTTTGTTTACTTTCCAGTTGACATGACATATTTATTGATCTTCGACATGGTTGATCTGTTATACTTTCAAAACTGAGTAACTGGGAATGAGAATCACTGTTTCTGATTTTTATTTTTGTTAATGTTTCATGAATTCATTTGCAAAATACCAATTTGAGTAATTTGGGTGTGCATGAGAATCCCTGTTTCAGATTTTTAGGTTCTATTAATGTTTCAAGAATTCATTTGCAGAAGGGCAATTTGAATAACATGGTTGGTAATCTAGAAACTGTTACTTAAAAAAGCACTGGTGAGTTTGCTTTTTATCTGTTTGTCTCATTTTTAGTCATGGCTGCTATTTTCTTCATGTATTGGTCACTGTTAATCATTAACTAAATACTTGTAACTTATCTAGTCAAGCCCAGCAGACTGCATCATTCTAACGGCAGATATTGGGGGAAACTGAGACCTTGTCAATTCCGAACATTAGATGAGAACACATACTAGCTGAAATCCAACTAACTAGTCAGAAACCTTTGATGTTATTAAACCAAAAAATATTTATTGTAAAAATTTTAAAAATATTCGAACAACATTCATCTCGATTATTTTCCCTTAAATTAATTTTTACGCTTAACCTTCCAACGATTCACCCAAATCCTAACACGTACTGTAAATTTCACAAATGAAAAAAAAAACTAGAATATTTGTAATTAGCTTAATAATGACAATTGACAAGTGCATAACTGAAAAAATCAAGGTGTTGTTTTATTTATTTATTTATTATTACTTTTCATGTTAGTTTATAAGGTTTTATTAGATGAACTCAAAAAATCATAAATACAATTAAATATATTATTTTAAACTTTAGTCTGTTAAAAAGAAATCATATTAACCATAAAATAATTTATTGGACCTCCTCTTAGACCAAAGCATAATGTTTATTATTGCTGGACTTTCATGATCGCATTTCTAAGTGGAGCAAAAGCGGGCTTACAGTTCTTTGGAATATATATTATTACATGCATGCACCATTGTTTCCATAATTTGATAATTCCACTAATTAATTGTTCCATGATTTCCCCCCTGCACTCTTGTTGGAATATTATTCTCATTTCTGGGTGGTTTCTAGATGGAACCCCTTAATTTATATGAATTTTAAAGTTGATAATTCTCTTCCATTAGGAACTTGCCTGAATGGTGCAACAACCTTTTTATTTCGTTTTTCTGTTTTTGTCAAAATATGTAGGTTTATTATTATCTTAATTAATGTGACTAATAGCTACTAGATCATATATGGATATGATGCGATTTGTTTCTGGCTCAATTTGTCCATGGAAATTGGCAAAGTTGTACGTAGAAGCAATTTTTAATCTTTTTTTTTCTATTGGTTTAATTTCCGATCATTATCAATTTATCATGATCTGTATAAGAAAGTAGTTTTTCTCTCATGTATTTACGCAATGCATTTGAAGAAATAATTAAGGAAATAAAATCATTACAACGGTAGACATTGAAAATTTATCAAAAATAGTAATTAAATTGATTAAGACGAATTAATCAAATTAATTACAGGTCGAGCCACTAAAAGATGTCACGGTCGGGATTAGGGTTCTTGATTAAACCCTCGACGAATATGGTTCCCGAAAATGAAGCCCCTTGAATTAATCTTAAAACAAAAGAACAAGGGGTTTTCAGATTAATTAACCCTAAAATTGAACTCGAAATAGTTCTCGAGAAAAACAAATGCCCTCGCATTAAATGTCAATTGAAATTAGGGCTCGAAAAATCCCCAATTTCCTTATTAATCAAAAACGGCTATAAGGAATATTCGAAGCCACGTGGCTCAAATGAAGACTCCAAGAAGTTTGGGGTTAAAATCAAAAGCTCCAAAAGTTCAGGACCTCCCTAAATAGGCGCCTATTTAGGTTTCTCTGAAGCCAGTTTGTAAGTTTCTTTCGATCAACTGGCCAAGATCTTCTGCCTCAAAAAATCAATCTAAGATCATAATCCAATTCGAAAATAAACCAATCAATCTGTGCATTTGAAGCCCAGAAGCCTATATAAACCCCCCTATTTGTTCGAAAATTCCATCACATTCACATCCAAAAACACCTGAGAAAATACAAAGAAAAACCTCTGAGATTTCTCTAAGTTAAATCTTTTAAATCGCCAGTAAAACACCACGTGGTGATTGGAAAACACCTCCAAGTGGCCAAAATAGGCTCCTGAAATCAATATTACCGTATGCAATACTCCTTCAAGTTTGAAGCAACGGAACGAGAATCTAATCAAAGTTTCTTAAGAACGCTTCGAATATTCAAGAATAAGCTAAATAACCTCCCCCCGATTATTCTAAATCATGTATGAACACTGAAAATCTCGATTTGATTCATCAAGTTCCAAATATAGGAATACACCGAACGCTCAGTTCCCTATAGTCGGGATTCTAGGCGCAAACACGCTTAACTAAAGCCTTCCTGGCCTAGCTGGATCAAGATCATCAACAAAAGGTCGATGCTCCACCTTCATACCTTTAAGGCTAATCATCACTATGCCAAGGCCGTAGTATGCTTTAAGCAATCTATATATTTCCAAAGCTTAAATCAAACTTGCTACAAGTATACAAATCTCACTAAAGTCCCACTCCCCATGCTGAACACCGGGCCGAGGTCAGAGCCAAGCAAGAAGCAACGTCAAGTCCGAAACTCTGTTTGATATCGCCTATACAACTTCTTAAAGCCTCGGTGCCCCATCCCTAAATCAAATTCCATCAAAGACAAGTGGCCTCTCAAGCTACAAAGTCCCACTACAGAAGGCTGTAGCTTATCCAGCTACATAGTCCCACCAGTAGTACTCAAAGCCAAGTCCCACACTCAGAACGCTGCGCAAGTCCATCAAGCTCCTTGTAAAAGTAGACCGGAGATCAAGTCCAAGATCCAAGATCAAGTCCATACAACCAACACCGGAATATTACGCCGCTAAGGATCCCCCGGCCTGCCATATCCAAGTCCGCACTAGCCCCCAAGTCCATCAAGACCAGACATATATCCAAATTGAGCTTCTATCTTAAATTCAAATTAAATCAAGCTAAATCAAATCAAATCAAGCTCAAGTCGTCCAAGCTCAAGCTCTGCTACCAAAGCCCCTATCAAGACCCAAACTGTCAAGTCAATCAAGTCGACATTCTCAAAAATCGCGCTTGTTTCAAATGCTAGGACTTATAGCTTGACAACATCCTTTTCGATTTGATAAACCCTGTATAATCGAGAATTTCCCTAATGGAGTTTTATTGTACCCCTTAATATGAATAATAAAAAATTATTCTTTTCATTACAACAACAATGAAGAATATTTAAATTACCTTTCTTCAATATTTTTAAGTGTAATAATTACTAATCAAGTAAAATTAATTTAATTTCATTATGCATTTTCCTTATTTAGTTCGTTCTTCTAACATGTGTGTTTAGTCATGGGACACAACAACAAGTATGAAGGCTTATGTGATATATATTGCAAAATAAATATTTATTAATTTAACCCACATGCAACCCCTATAATCGAACTGCAAATATTTTAATACGTAGTTAAACTAAGTTTGGTTCATGTGGTTGGCGCTTTTCGGAAATATTTTGATGATTAAGTAGGTCATCACGCAGTTTATTGGTGGCACTTCCACCCAGTTAGAAAGCATTTATAATAATTCGTTAGTTGTAGTCAATTATGTTAGGTTTACTAGCCGGCTGCTGGCTTAAGGTGTATATATATATGCAAACCAATTGCATTAATAATTAATCGGGTTTTGATTATGATAGGAGGACAACAAGAAATTGCCAATAAATTAAAATATTGTTAGTGAGAAAGCAATTTTTACTGTGTTTTGGCGCAAGTATTAGAGATATTCTGGTCTTTAATCATTGCTGAATGGATAAGCTAAACCTTGTACAACTGTGTTTACTCCGCAAGCCTACCTGAAACCTCCTATTTTTGTCCAAGTTTGAGCGTTACGTAAAGTTGATCGATTAAAATTTAATAATAATCCATATTTTTTCATACCTCGTGTTGTTTACTAGTAAAACAATCCATTCAAAAGTTTTTTGAATCCTAAATTTAAATTCTAAAATTTCAGAAGATTGCATATTTGTGTTGCAACAAATTATCTCAGTTGTATATATATATATATATAATATGAAATTCGCATCATGCTTAGAGCACCGAGTGTTAAACATTTTTAATGACTTGCTTGTTAGACTTATTCACAAGTTCTTCTAGATGATGGCTGACAAGAAAAAACTACACAATTAAGAGAGGTATGCAAAATGAAAAAGAAAGTTCAAGAAGCTACCGGCTACATTACCTTGGGTATTGTCATTATTGAGGTTATTACATGGGGGAAAATTATTTCATTTCTATAGATAACAAGAGCATTTCTTACTTAACATATGTTTAAAATGCCGCATCATTTTATATTTTATATTTCTGTATGAAAAAAGCTGAGATTATTTAGTAATAAATGCTGCACACTCTCAAATATTTTGTCATTCAATACAAACGAATGAAGTATTATTCTTTTATGAATACAGTTTAAAGTCGTGTTTCCATCCTTAAAGTCACAACTGGATTTCATAAGGATAGAGATGATTTCTGGTGCCTAGAGAGCTGAAGTAAGTAGAGGTATTTAATTGGGAGTGGCGTGTACGCTATGGGATCCACTTAAGTGAGAGGATTTCGTTCCTTTATATACCAAGGGGGATTTAAGAAATCAAATCAAATGAGAAATCAATCAAAACATATACAACCAAACCACCCACTCAGCCCCTCTATCTAACCAATCTAATAATCCAATCCCCCTCTAGATTATGTTCTACCCTCAAATAATATTATTCCACATGTTAAAGAATTTAAATGTATCCAATCAATGTTATATATGGAGCATGCAAACAAGAATTCTTCTCCTTAAAGCAACAAAATTAATTAAAAATAAAGAAAGAAAGATGTAAAGCAAAGCAACTTGAACTAACAAATGTGAATTGATGAGATTGAAGGTGGGTTATTGAGGAAGAATTCCTACCAAGGAAAAAGAAAACATATGCAAGCAGAGAGACCAGAGAATAACAATGCAATCTTAATAATTTATTACATATACCCAAAGTTAGACAAAGTCGGACCTACTAGAACAAATGTGCAACAAAAATCCTTCGATTATATTTTAATATTGCTAGATGGTGAGTTAATCCTAAATTCTTATACATTAAAATTCCTTTGACTTGAAAAGGAATGAGCTTTATGTCTGGTTTTATAAAGATACATCAGATCTTGTTAATTTGAATTTAGTATATATGTTAAGCATCATTTCCTACTTATATTCCTTTGTTTAACAAATACTCTCTCATCATATTACTCTGTTATATTTATATTCATTCCATTAAAAACACGTAGTCAAAATAACTAAATATATCACTAGCTACTTTCATCCGTATTAAAATATATATAACCACAATTTTATAGTAATAGTTAAACATAATAATGAAATAATCTTATATATTTTGTTTTACGTACTATTATAAATATTATGCATATATTTTGAACCCGAAAAAATCAAAAATTTTAAATCAGTTAAAAAAATTCTCATAACCAAATTTGCAAGTGACATAGTATATATAAAATTAAAAAGCATATAAATATAGGTCGATTATATGGATGATCTCAATTTGGCCATGACTGATCGTGTAGATGGAACATTAATAACACCTAAAAAGTTACTTTTTCATCTAAATAATCATTTATTTTAAAATTTATAGTATTTAATTGATGATTGATTCTTTAGATATTATCAAAGCTGGGTACAGATCAAATACATGTAAATCCACAAATTGATTCTGCTCGCTAAAGTAATCTTTTAAATTTAAACAAAATATAAAATTAGTGGATTGGTACATTTGTTTCAAAGAAACTGAGAACCCTTTAACAAATAGGAAGAATCAATATTACACCTTAACCTAATATCCTTTCATTTTGCCAATAGCTGTTAATTTGGAAACAATTCTGAATAACTGCTGAATATATAACCATGAAGATTGATCTTTGTTTATACCACCAGCGGTACTATAATACTGTCTCATGTGGCAAATTAACAATGACATCATTATTATGGAAAACCATTTAGATACTTTATTTAGAAAACACTTATGAAAAACGCCCCCTAAGAAAATTAGAGGATTTTAATTTTTCTTAAGCGTCCTTTAAGTTAATTTCTTTTGGAAAAACCTACGTGCCTCCCCTATAAAAGCACCCAAAAAAGTTTAAAAACCAAAAACTAAAGCCCCCCCAGCTGCCTGCCCAAACACTTTGCCTCCGCCTCCCCTGAATAAAAATCACACCGCTCTCATCTCCTCCCCAAATTGCATAATCCGTCCAACAATTGTCGAATTGGAGGGTCATGTTTATTGCTTAAATGTATATAACATAGATTGCTTAAAGTGTGGCGTTATACCCAAAGTAGTGTTATGTGTGCTTACTTAGATTGCTACTATAAATGTGAATGTTCTTTGCTAAATGTGTATAACATAGATGAAAAGTGTTGGCCTGAGAAGGGTCATGTTTCTATTTGTTTGGTTCTTATTTCATGATTTAGTTTTTTATTATTGTTTATGTGTCAAATGGGGTTATTTTATATGCTAATTAGACATATTATCTGAAAACTTTTCCTCTTTCTCAAGAAATAATGTGATACTACATATGTCTACGTGCAAGGAAAGAAATGTTAACTGGTGCGCAAAGGAACTCCTTTGAAACTTTATTCTTCGATTATTTCCTTGTTTTGACAAGATTTTAAACAATCTCATGTGCTAATTATAAACTTGACCTATTTGTTGCAAGAAAATGCATTCCTTTTGTAAATTCAAATTTAAAGTTCTAATTTTTTCTTTTTATTTACCTGCATTAATCATTTGATTCCTGGCTGTGATATTTTGCCTGATTTTGTTTTAAGATAATTTATTATTCACTACTGTTACTCAGATTATAGAGTATATATACACATTTCATACAAGGCGTGGCTTGTATGTATCTTTGAATGGAGTAACATAGAATGTTCTGAGTATTTATGTTCTACTGGTATTACTTAAAGATTGAAATTATATGTTATGTAATCAAGAGCATGTTATGATTTTTTTGAAGTTATGTAATATTTTGATGTAAATATTGTATTTTGGTATTCAATTTGTGTTATTTCTCCCTTTAGATGAAAAGAGGCAATGATGATGGAGGATAGAAGAGGATTATTGCATTCCTTACAGTTACCTTTAAATTTCTTACCCAAATTTAATATTTTTTAAAATAAAATTAGGTAAATTTTTTTTCGTAATTTTAAGAGAATAATTTATGTGAATACTCAAACAGTTTTAATTGATAGGCAAATTTTAACTTTATTTAGTTTTTATTTTTAAAAATATAATACTAAATGTAAAAATATATATATATATATATTTATTTTTATTTAGAGAGTTGTTCAAGGTCTCTAAGTTAAAAATAGAGAGTGTCTATTATAATGTGATGTTTTTGTGCCCCTCATATTTTGAAATGTCCTCTAGATTTTTGTAGTAGTACATATATATTAGTGCTCCATTAAAAATATCTCATTCCAATTATTCATTTTTTGAAGCATGAATCGAACATAAAATAACTTTGGAAACTTATATAGGTGCTGCAAGCATAGCATTGGCAATGGAACAGAGATGATTTTCGTATATATCATCGCACGAGGCATTTTTGAAATAACATGATTAATTTACAGATAAATTTAATTAAATATGTCTATCGATCTTGTCTTTATCCATATAAAAATATATATCTTCTCGTATTGGAATGAAATGAGATGATTTTGAGACATAATTGATCAAACGAAGGAAGTATTTTGAAATAAAAAGATCATTGATCGACATATAAATTTAATCGAATGTCTATCGATCGTCTTTTATCCATATAAAAATATATATCTTCTCCTGTTTAAGCATGGAATATATGACTACGAAGATTTTATCTTATTTAAAAAGGTACAAGTGGATGGTAGTATGGTACTGTAATTGCATGTAACAATAAATTAACAATTGCTAACTAGCCGAGATTTATGTTATTAAAAAACGATCACTAAATCCATTTTGATGTTAAAAGTATATGTATGGTGTATCTAATACACATTAATATTAATATGTGTTTTAAAAACAATTTTTCATGAGACAGCTCCCCTAATATGACTATTCTTTTTGCTCTTTTTTATTGACCTTAGTACGTTAGTGCACTTCATGATTATAAAACTATATGTCTTATCATAATTTATGTATAGATGATAATATGATATGCATAGTCAACAACAAATGTTCATTATATAAACAAGAGGAGTACAACACAAATTGTGCATCATCAATTGGGAAACACACATACAAAAACAACAATATTATCCAAGAATATATATACATTATTTCAAGATTTTACATATGGAGAAATCTGCCTTGAGTTCCATATCTCCATCATGCATTGAAGATAATCAAGGCATGATTGGAACATTTCATGCTAATAAGAATAAGCTCAAACTATTTGGAATTGAGCTTCATACATCTCAAGATTCACCCATAGACAATGAAGAGAAAGATAATATTGTGAAATGTGATGAAAGTGTCAATTCATCATCATCTTCCACAATATCATCACCAGGAGGAGGGGATAAATTTTCCAATGAGCCATCATCCACCACAGAGCCGACACCGCCGCCCCCGGCAACAGAGGAACAAAATAAGTTTATATGTCAATATTGCCTCAAGAGATTCCCAAATTCACAAGCACTAGGTGGACATCAAAATGCACATAAAAAAGAAAGAATGAGAAAGAAAAGGTTGCAACTTCAAGCAAAAAAAGCTAGTATCAACTATTACCTTCAACCTTACAAAAACAACCCTTCTTTTAACTATCATGTTTCATCTCCATGGTTTAATGATCCTACCAATATTCAAGCTCCTGAATTCACAATGTATGATGAATCACAAATTTCTTTCAGCCATAGTGATCAAGATAAATGGTACACACCCTTTGAACAAAAAGATAGTAATATGTTCACTCTTACACATATTGATAGACATAGAGATGCCAAGCCTCAAGTCCTTGTAAAACCTTCTCGTTTTCCTTCTTCAATGAAGAATTCAAAAATCATAGATCTTGAACTAGGATTGAGCTTCTCATCTTTATGAACTAGGATTGAGCTATTCTCATCTTTAAATGAGATGTGACCATTATTGATTTCAGATCAATTTTCAAGATTAAAGCTTCCTTCGGACTTCGGAGGAAGAATATAGTACTAATAATAAATATAATTTATTAGTGGATTATTAGAATAGATAAAGGACCATATTTAGGTAATTATGTCTGTCCATTATTTATAGCTTGATTCTTCATCTTAGTTATGTTTGATATGTTATAGTTTCTTGATTGTTGTATTGAAAAGAATAGCCATTGAATTTTAAGATGATTAGTTGGTTAATTTTATGAAAAATATATCAAATTATAGTATTTTTAATTTATTTTACTTTTAATGTTAAAATTTTGATTCAAAGTAAAATGATGTATGTATTAAGATTACATAGTTTGCTCATTTTGACTTATGAACACATAAATTGGATAATCATTTAGTATATATGATGAACGTACAACGATTTCTAGTATGCTAATACATGAAGTATATGTGAAACAAAAGACAAGACAATTCATTAAGTTGGGCTAACTATTAGGGGCAAAAACTTATTTCAAAGTACAAGTACGAACACCATTATTCGTATATCATATTTTCTGACTGAATGGATAAAGTTTGACCGTTCATTTGTTCATTTTTAATAGATTTTTATCGGTAATTTAATACGCAAAACTAATCCACATACCATTCCTTCACCAATAAAAGGCAAAAAAATTGTCTTGTACAAACGTGTGTTGGATATATATGCCCTCGAGGCCTCGATCACTAGCCAAAAGGGCGGGGCTTTTGGCCCCAAGCCACAATAGGCCACAGACCACAGTGCTACACAATGCAATTCGGATAGTCCCGCACAATTATTTTCAACTTTCAAGTGTCAACAACAGTCACCAGAGCCCAAGTCCAGTCAGTATATACCAATCTCAATTCTCATGTGTCTCCCAAGTCCGAACATGTGTCTGAATATCTAGACGTGGGAAACAGGGCCTCGTGGCCGCTCAGCCCGGCCCACCAGTCCGGTTTGAATTGCCCGACCCACCAGCCCAATGCAACGGCCCCCGGTTCATTGCGGGTCGGACGGGAAGCCGAGATTGGGCCCTGTGCCCCGCCCGGTTTGAGCCTGCCCACAGCTGGGTGGGTTTCGCCCGGCCCGGCCTCGAGGTTCTCTATTGTGCGTGGTACCGCTTACATATGAAACTAGTACTCACGCTAATATTGGCTTCATAGCTCAATGTGGTACCATTTCATAGCGAAACGGTATCAATGCTAATGCCTAAATATCAGAGTTTTTTATAAACGCGCGTACTGCTCCATCATAACGGCCCACGCTTATAGCAAAGAAAAGTGCAATTTTCAAACATTGAAACTATTCACACATTCATTCATTCACACATTCATTCAGTCTTAAACTCGAACACCATAAACATTCCAAAGATTCAAACATATTCATATCATTCAACTTAAATAAAAGTACGTGAATAAAAAATATTGTTTAAACGTGAAATACTTCCATACATATAATAATATATAAACACATTCATTCATGTGTTTCTTCACTTGGTTCTTCTTCAACTATAAAGTGGAGGAGGCGGGCGCCATTTTGGGAGATGCCACATTGGCCAAGCCGAGGAAAGTTTTGTGCGATCCTATTAAGCGCCTCTATTATTCCCACATTGGGACCTATCGCCATTTCGTTGATCATCCTCTTCATGGTCCTTCATGAGACACGGAAATGGCCATCTCTGGGGACGCAAATCTCGTCACCTCATCCAACAACTTCTCATAGTATCACCTCCTCGTACTGTTTGGTCAAGGCGAAAGCGGAAGCCTCAATTTGAGGATGTACCAGATGACGCCCCTCCCGTACTCCGCCTAGGAACCTGTTCCTATCTGAGCCGCCTTCTGGCTCAGACCCACAGTTCCACACACCTCGCTTTAAACCTCCTCATAGTTCTCTGCATCTCCCACTTCGACCCCTCAACGCTTGGCTAGAACTTGGCCAAATAAACCCCTCAAACTTAGCAATTGAGGCTTCGAAATCACGCTTTATTAACCTCACGCCTCGGCTAACTAGGACAGCACATTTTTCCTTACTAACAACAAATGGGATGCCATCAGTCGCGCTACCTTAGTCTTATGCGATGAAAATGTGTTCGAGGATAATGTGGAGGTAGTTAACCTTTGCACACGTCAAGAGCGCCCAGTTGCGATCATCGTATGGCGCTTAAGTTCGGTGGCCTCAATTAGCTTGGGAAACAAAAATTCCTGGACCACCTTCGATACAAACCTTTACCGCCTCCCCCATCTAGATTGTATTTATACACTAACTTAGGATTTTGGGCCTCTACGATTATTATTAAGCATTAAGGCACAATCCGCTTTCATTAATTGGCCAATTCCTCAGACCATCCCCCAAAGCGGATAACCTCTCTATATGATTCATCAGTATTATCCTCATGTCTAGTCATAAACAAATTCATTCCCTAAGATCCTCCTCCTAATCATTCCTTCAACACCACACATTAAAAGTTAATCCACCATAGGGTCGCCATCAAGTTTACCCCACGTCCCATACCTTATAGTCTTATAGGGCTGGACTTCATACCTCCTGATACCATTCACAATTAGTCGTACAAATATTTGCTAATTCGAGCATTTTCTGAAGTATTGAATACGAGGGTTACCCGTAAATTGCTTGGGACGTGAGCCCCTAGATAAACACCTTCTGCATTTCCGAGGCTCCACCTTCAACAACACCTACTTCCTCATGTTCGGCCCTCCTCCACTATCTCATGTTCATCCTCATATTGGGGCCCTCCTCCCCAATTATGACTTTTCTAGCCCTCTCTCTTTTTATCCACTTGAGATTGTGCCCCCCTCTTGTCCCTTCTTTTGTTGTTTTTGTGCCATTTTTAAATCAACAATATATTTCAGAGTATAAAAAGAGTTTATGGGCTATGAGGCTTCTTACCTCACAAAATTTGAAGAGAGAATTTGTGGAGAGGGAAGTTATGAAATGAAGGTTAATAATGGCAGCAAAGTTGGAAAACGCGCCTATTGAAAACCTTATTCGACAGATAAACGTGGTACCGCTTCATTTTTTAAATCTGCACTAATGCTTCACTTACGTAAAGTTTTAGGGAATTTTGAAGTTCAACGTGGTACCGCTTCATAGACACGTACCACGCTTAAAAGTACCAACGGTGTGGGTCATGGTTATGAAACGGTAGGCCGCTTGACTTACGTGAATGTGCTGGCGTCGCTTAATAACTTAAACGGGTACCGCTAGTAATCTGGCATTCACGCTTAAGTATAACGCGTACCATTAATGGTGCAATGGTATGCCGCTTTTAATTCCATTTAAAGCGTATCAAAATGTAAAAGAAACAAAATAGATATTTTATTATTGCGCCATTCATGCTTATACTCTGCGGCGGCCGAGATTATATTAATTTCATATATTCAATCAAAAATTATAAAAAACTATACAAATCTAATCATCATACATATTTCATCTTCGGATTCTTCTTTTCTTGGAGTGTATTTTCTATTATGTTGTTCTCTTTCATCTACTTCACTCTTATTCCTCAATGTCACTAAGATCGTCGAATCTTTTCTCCTTTCCTTCCATGAGTGTATCCTTATCTTGTATCCTATGTTCGCGGCCGCCCAATCTCGATACAAACACATACTTCAATCGCGAGCTTGTAAGTCTTGGCCGTCTGGAGCGACATTGGAGCTTCTCATGCTAAATGCGGATTCACTAGCTATTGTGGACATAGGTATAGAAAATATTTATTTTGTCATCTTAGACAATAACGAAACAATGCCTCCTTACCGCCTTCACCACTTTAATATATCAAAGTGCTGATTTATTACCATTATATTGACTCAATTCAAAGTTAGTAGTTAAATATTGAGTTAACTCATTATTTCTTGTATTTTATTGGATTAGTGTTACCTAATAATTGTAAAGCATTCCTTAGGGGTGATCATGTTGACTTCGTATTCCTAACTCCCACTGCGAGGCACATTAAAACTTTGTTCCAATTACTGGGAAGCGCCTTACCTCAAGTCCATATCTGATTTGATATTGCCATGTTATGGACAAGTGTAATGCCTTCAAATTCCATCTCTTCTAGCTTTTTAAACATCAAACCTCTTGTTCGGGATTGTGCTGATACTAATGCTTCAAGTAATAGGATTCTCAATATGTAAACAAAACACTCAATTTAGCTGCTAGTATCCAAGATTATACCAATTGCATATTTATGGATAGGATGAAAATATTTTAAAAACTTGTCTTCCATATTCTGTCCTAAGCATTCTTAGCAACATACCATTCTATGTTTAGCTTCCATATGAATGGAAAGATTAACGACAATATCTCCAAATCAAGATGAATATTTCGTCTTACAATAAGCTGAAAACTTTTAGATAATCTTTTAAATGGCTCCAAGAAACTTACAATTCATGTAACAATTATTTCCAATTTATTATATTATATTAGAGTGGGGGACAATATTCACCAATGGTACAATGCATCTCATAAAAATATTGTAATTTCATCCTTATATATATATGCACGAACTAGTAGGATCTGAAGCCTAAGTTCCACCTAGTATCACAACTAAAAATTAATTTTTTAAACTTCTTTTCCCAAGCCTCAACTACCCTTTAAGTATTCATGTCTTTCTAACCCCGCCATTACCAACAAAAATTAACGGCCTTACAAATTGGTAAACAAACTCATCCCAAACAACGCTATTCCATCTTTAGCAACTAATTGAACGACGCATACAAACATCTAATGGATGAAAAGTTCACTAAACTGAATGGAATAGTACCTTTAATCTCAATTGGATAATGCTATTAGAGGATTATCAAATGAAATTGAAGTAAATCCTATTTTCAAACATTTGTAATCATTGGCACATGCGCCGTGAGGCCCGAAATTTGAATATTGTTATGTGAGCACCGAATCTAAAAATATATAATTCTCTCTAAAGGTACCCAATCACGATCAATCCAATTGGCATGTTACACACATTATATTTCCAAACTCAAAAAGACACTACTATCACTTAGTCAAACATTTATTTTATAAGGCACCATATGAGTTTTACCCTTAGAATATCTTTTCACTTTTGGAAATATTTAGCATAGTAGACCGAGGATAATTTTATTGTTCGGGATTAACGACATTTTGAATCCATTTAGTGAAGTTCTATCCATCACAATGATTAAAAGGTTGAACTACGTGACATAAATTTCATAGTTTTAATGTTAAAGCCAAAATACTAAAAACAGCTTTTGGCCGGCTCAAGTATCTAATAGCTCCCTTGTATACCACCCTCCCCACTACTATCTTTAGTATTCCTAAGACCACTTAAGTGTCTAGCAAGATGACCGGGTTCCCCTTTACCCCCACCCGCTTTCCATGATGTAGCACTCACCTCTTAAACAAGTTGCCGCTTTTGTTTTCCTGCCCCCATGAAAATATTTCCGCAAATCCATGCGCTTTTTCCTCTCAATAGTAGTATCCGTAGCACTGTGATCGAGTTAATAATGGGTAGTTCTATCCATAATGACATTATCATCCTCTAAATTAACAAAAAATCATTACATACTTGAAGCACTTACTCACTTTTTGGAATTACTTTTTACCAAGGTTATATTTTGATGCCATTAATTAAGAAGAACAAATATCAAAATTTATAAAAAGATATAAGCACACCGCATCGTAGTCGACAGTGCGTAAGATTGTTGATTCACTGATTGTAACTAAATAACAAGCCCAAAAACCACAAGTAATGAATACTGTAATTGCTTCGAAAGTGATTCTTATTTCTTTGATATCGTTTAAGAATGATTGTGAGTCATGAATGGCGGAGGCGTTTGCTCCCCTTTTATAGACCTCTTCATTTGAGTTTTGAGAAATGAAGTTGATGGTATTGTAGGTCGTAAGACGGGTACCGCTTAGATGAAACGGTATCACGTTATATTCAAACGTGGTACCGCTTTCATCTAAACGGTACTCGAAGTTGATCATACAAATTCATAAAAATAGTCAGTTGATTCTTGTATGCAGTACTGCGAATGTCCAAACGGGGTACCGTATGCTGTGAAATTGCTATATATTCAGCATGACAATGCATTGCTTACTTTAAATCCAGATACCGTTTGTAATAATGTAAAATGTGGTACCGCGGCGTTCAACGGCATCACGCCGCCCTGGCTGGGGATGGGCCTCAAACCGAATAGCCCAAGATATTCCTTAACGGACCGGCCTGCCCGCTCAAGCACTAACGGCTCTAGGCCCGCCGAACATGTTACGGGGCCGACCTGCCCGTTTTCCGCGACTATAGCTTATCATTGTTTTCTGGTCATAATTTTAGTAAGCGAAAAACAATGTCGCTCATTAAACTATTTTCTTTCTGTGTATTCTATTCATTGTGTAACACTTTTTTATCCCACCCATTAAACCTTCAAAAGACTATCATTTTGACCATTTCGTCAAGTTGATCGTTAATTTGACTGTTAAGCCATTTTAAATGGGATTATTCTGTAATTATTCTATAAATAAATTCTTATGAAGAAACGTTTTTTAAAACATAGTTGTTTTGTAATTTTTTAAAATCTAAACTTTAAAAAAAATGATTTTGAATTTCATTAACAAAAAAATTAAATTAAAATAAACAACCCCCTCCCCGAGTGGGACTAAAAGCAAGCAATGTATCAGTTAAATGTCAAAATGATTATTTTGCCCTTAAATGAAACTTTCTCAAACATTACACTTACAAATAGGGGGGTTAAAATAGTCATTTCACCATAATTTTTGACACTATTTGGAGTGTGAATACAGGCACTGCCCCTACCCTCATCTTCCGTACACCAATCTCCTACCCCCCAATACTTCAATCACACCCCCCACCACCAAACCTTTTAAACTCATACATAAACGTATCACCTCAAATTTAAAATAAAAATAAAAAATAATATTAGAAGATTAATAACTTTGAGCTTTGTATTTCCCTTCTCATCGCTCCCTGCTCTAACAACAGAAATTTATTCAAACACTTGGAGTGCTTTTCAATCCAATACATTCAAATCCACAATCAAGAATTCCCATAGCACAAAATGAATTCATATTTCCTGGGTCAATTAAAGATTAGCTAAGCAGAAGAAACTTGCAAGATGATTTGATAAAAGAGCTCCTAAAATTGTGAAGAAGAGATCACCGTTGAAAGCCAAATTCCCTTCCAAGGTGAAATTCACAGACGGAAATGCATCCAAGTGGAAAAGATGGGTGAAGGAAGGTAATAGGAGGTCTCAAATCGACAATTTAGTTCAATTAATCTAAAGTAAAAATTCACAAACACTCAAGTATTCAAAACTTCACTTACTTATGACAAGATTTAAGTTGATTGTTTTGGTTTCTTTTGGGGCAACACACACACACCGAAACAATAACTCTCGCCAATATCAAATGACTATTTTGCCCCTTCTCAAGACATAAGCGGCTCACGGTAAGCCAAGTTTATAAGCATATATGGGAATTATCGTATTGCTAGAGACAACAAGTTTAATTTCTTGAAGGCTTATAACCAAATGAAGTTTAATTCGCTTTTGTTCGATATCAAGCACAGTATTAGCTTGTTTGTTTATATGTAATCAATTTAGTGTCATGCTTATTACACAATAAGCTTAATTTTATATATGTTTGTTCTATAATAAGCATGGTATTAGCTTGTTTTGCTTTGTATGAAATACAACAATGCAAATTCATAAGAATGAATATATAAAAATTAATTAAATAATTAATTACATAAGAATGACTTAAATAATTAATTACATAAGAAATATTAAATAATTTATTACATAAGAATGAATTAAATAGTTTATTACATAAGAATGAAATAAATAACTAATTACATAAAAATGAAATAAATAATTAATTACATAAAAAATGAAATAAATAATTTCATTAATTACATAAGAATGAATTAAATAGCAATTACATAAGAAGAAATTAACTAATTAATTACATACAAGAATGAATTAAATAATGAGAATGGCTAAACGCATTGTTCGGCAACTTGATACCTCCTCCGGGCGACGGGCGCTGTTCATCCGCCTCGGTAAGGCTAATAAGTTGGATTCTTTCATTGAATTTCTAAACCTCGAAATGGGGCGCATCTCGGCCCATTTTTCCAATACAACGCTATCGGAGGGATATGATGATCAATGTTGATCATGTGTAGCTACAATTAAAATTTGACAAATTAGTATACAATATATAAACGAAGTGATTCATAATTTGAGAGAGATATGATCTTGCCAATATAAAATGATTCCCTCCATCAACATTTCCTAAAACCAAGTGCTCACATGTCCCTTGATACAAGATAGTCGGAAGACAAGCTGTTCCCCAACGTCAATAAATGCCCAAATACGACATCAGATGCTGCAGCTTTCACGACGTGTCCACATCTCGGCAATGTCATCCATTTTATCTATGGTGGAGCCGGGCCCGAGAGTTTTATAGATAGTTCCAGAACAAGGGGTCGCCAACATTGAATAAGCCCCCAAGATCCACTCGCAGTTGTGGTCGCATGTGAGGTCTGCGCAAGATCGGCTCCTAACCCGGAGCCATTCATCATCATTCCCAGAATTCACTAACGCTTCTTAAAGCCGCTAGTTACCATCTCCACGTACATTGGTAAAATTTTCAATATAAGGGAGCATATACGGAGGGAATTGGTCGGCATAAATAGAACCTTGTAGTGGTAATGGTCCGCGATAGGGCGCTTTACGCAATCTCATGGGAGAGGGGGACATTCGGGTTAGTGATGATTGTGTATTCGGTGTCCCAGGGGACGACGGACTACCCGTGAGTGTCAGTTTTTGAAATGTCACGGGCTACCCCGCGACAAACTCACTTTGGCAACACGCCCAACACCCTTTTCCTCACACCTAGCAAACGGTAAATTGCCCCCATAGCGAATAAAAAGTGTAAGTCGTTAGTGAATATATATCTCAAGAATGAAATTAAATCTCCAATCACACAATAGTGTAGCTAAAGCATACGTATATTGCATTACCGAGATAAGTAGTGGCCAAGGAATATTATTCAACTTAAGATCTTAATACGAAGTCACAGTAATTTCCCATTAATTAATTTATGTTCTATAAATTCGTCAGCTGAAGCGTAACATTCTAAAGATGATGGCAAATCAACAAGCCAACATACGACATTTCAAGAAAGAATTTAATACCAACAATCACTGACCCAACTCTATCAACTAACAATGACTCCATTAATCACAACTCAACAACTAACCAATCCTCAAAGAACACAATCAACTCAACAATTAACCAACTCAAAGAACACAATCAACTCAACAACTTATCAACACAACAACTCAACAACTCTTATCAACTCAACAAATTTATCAACTCAACAACTCAATATATGTCCGGATTTCTACAACTAATGCACATATAATAAACTCCTCAACCCGTGGAGAGTTCTCTATGCCCGCTTCACATAAGCTATCACCGAATCGTAAATTCCAGGTAATGTAAGCAAAAAAATACCGATAATAAAACTCAACAAACACCATCAACTCATATACAACTCTTCCTAATATGACTCAACATCACCTCAAAACACCACCTTACTATAATATTAATAATTTCTATTTAGTTATTCATCCAACTTAACAACCATTTTAGTTACCAATTATAAATCTCTAAGGTGAAAGATTACTACACGCAGTTAAACCAACTAATAAAACGACATAATTCGAGCATCGCTACTTCCCAACCCACCGACCATCACTCCTCCAAACACTACCACCTTTAAAAACTTCTATTCAACCCTAAAAAATCAGTCCTTTTCTAAAACCAATATATCCATCATTAACCACCTAAATTTCAAAAACCCCAAATACTACTCACTTACCCAATCTAAATTTCATAATCTCTACCAATCACACAAAGTCACAATCCACGACTCCAAAACATCTCCATTGTAAAGTCCTCGTATTAACATACTTTGAAACTAAAGTTTGATTTTGAAAAAAAGTCAACTAAAGTCAATTATAAACTTCCACACATATCAACCACTCAAAATCAACCATAATCACCCCTACCTGCCAATATTCAAGCTAACATTCTACCATTTTAAAAGTCTAAAAATCCCAAATCACAAAAAGTCAACAAAAGTCAAACTCATACAAATGGTCAACTATAGCTCAAAACGCCAAGATTTGAAGATAAAAAATCATACCTTAGATGATCAGATGAAAAACAAGACTATGGAGTGAATTCTCAAAACAAGATTCCAAGAAAAATGAAAAATCAAGATTGGGGATTTTGTGGGGAGTTCACCTTGGGGGAAGTTAAGGGAGGTGTTAGTGCATTTTGATAATGATGAAAAAATGACATTAGGGTGGAGTTAGTGGAAGATATTTCTAGATTAAGGTAAGTGTCTCGCTCGTTTTCGGACTGGGCTTCGCCCTCGGATTTAACAACACAACTCGAACATAAACTTAACCTCTACCCCCAACTAATATTATAATTAAATTGACATGGAACGGCTACATGTTACTTGTCATCAATCTTAGCAAACTTTCGTATTTCTATTAAACAACGAGATAGAAAATATATATTAGGTGTAGTAGATATATTAACAAACCAAACCAATTAACAAAATGTCAAAATAAATCTTATTAATCGAGGATTTGAAGGACCAACATCCACGCAATGAATTTGCCAAGCTTAGCAGTTTTAATATTACGTCTACCTGACATTCTATACGACAAAAACAAGCTTTGCAATTTTCAGAATGTAAAATGCGAATGTCTATTAGTCATAAACTTCAAATGCATTAATGTCACTAGTACACCTATATATTTTGTTTGTTTTTTAACCAATTAATGTCAAAATAAATGTTAAACGTCACACTACCGCTTACATACAGCGTCAAAAAGAACTTTAACGCTCATGTCGTAAGAAATTTAAGTGAATTGTCGGGGTCTAACAAAAACATCATAAACTCCAATTACTGCTACAAAACTTATGAAATATCTCATCTTAAATGAAAATACTAATGGAGTGTAGTATAATGATAATATGAGTTCATTATTGTGAAACGTCATATTCATGTTTCAATCTAAATTATTACAATTAATTTTAATGTTGATACGAATATTAAGATAGTTTAAAATGTTGATATGAAATTTTAAGTGATTAAATTATTAATATCATAGTAAGTGACCAAGCCTCGAAAAAATGTCACTTCATTATCAAAATATTGGAGAAAATTAAATTTATTCTCAAAAAATTAATTGAAATGTCACTTAAAGCAAAGCTAATCATTATTTTAATTGAGTAAAATTTAAATTATTCAAAATTAACACTCCAATTATATGTGTCCGTATCGTAGAGGTGCTTGCACATACTATCAAAATATTGTTAAAGGATGACAAATTAGAAAAAGGTAATGGCATTCACTAAAAATGTTTGCCATGTTAAGTATTACTATCACCAACTTCATCACTACTATAACGTTCTTAGTGATAAATTAAATTAATTTACAATTATCAAGTTTCTATAAATTCATTGACTAAGGTACATTTACAATTATCAAGTTTCTATAAATTCATTGACTAAGGTACATGTTCTAACTATCACCTTAAATATTTTTTAGGTCAAGGCTTTAGCACCCAACTTCGCAATCGACGGATCAAGCTTGAGCAACGAAACGCTTTGAAACAAAAATATATTAAAACAACCCTGTGAGGAAAAAATTAAGTGGATTGTTGATCGTTTATTATTTTTACACTTCCTCATATAACTCATTATTGTAAAAAAATAATTGGAGTAATATTTTACTTTATAGGATTTTAGAATGCAAGTTATTAGTCCAGATTGGAAATCTGTTGTGGCAATCAATAGTAGAAATTTTTCAAAAGTTGTTTTCACGTGTTTTGAAGAAACAAAAAGATGAAAGGTAATTTTTCTCTATTCTATTTCAAATCACACATATATTATTAATCGCTTAAAATGACTAATATTTGAGGAGCTTTATTATATGATAATAACCAGTTATCAAAGAACTGAATTGGTTTATGGATGATCTCATAGAGGTAGTCTAGCATTATCATTTATCAATACCACCAATTAATTCATGCCATTTACAATAAATTAATTTTCTGAGTTTTTAAAATTTATTCGACCAGCAAGGAATACAGAATCACTTGCAAATGACCAAGAAGAGACGATCACGAATAAAACATGGAAATGAATTAGACACAAGAAATTGGTTGTAACTTATGAAATATGCATTTTCATTGTAACAATAATATATTCTGATGATACATATTGATTTAATATTGTTTTTATAGTTTTTCAAAATACGTGGATATCGTGAAGTTCTCAAATACATGGATGAACAAAAAGCTAGTAGAAAACGTCTTGCAAGTGGGCAATGCTAGAAGAATGTTGGACTAAAATCATCACATAATTAAATATTTACTCATATCGCTCTTTAGCCATGATTTTGTACATAGGTGATACAACTGTTAATGATGTTTTAATCAATATGTATATGGAAGATCTATCGATATTTTGTATTTGGGTGATTTGCATAATGAATGATACAATTCTTAAGTGATGTTTTTATCAATTTCTTTCTTATTTTTTACTATTACATATTTCATAATGATATTACACTCAAATTACATATATGTAAATATTATACGACACCTCAACGAATCCCGTGGCTGTTGCATTTTCCACACTATAGCTAAGTGTGCATGAATCGACATCAAAATCAATAAGTGGAGAGAGAAATGAGATGAAGAAGTCAAAGTCCTACTGGGTGAATAAAAGACGAGGTATGGTTTCTTTAGTTTTGCCTTTTATACTAAACTTTTACCCTATGTTTGTACAAGTTTTAATTAAAAATGTCCAACCCATCTGGATAATTTTTGGGTATCGAATATAAAATTATACCCATTGTCGGATTATCTTTACCAGAGACGGGGTAAATGGGATGGTATATTTCGAACTGTGAATTAGAACGGTTTTCGGTTTTCCGTCCAATAACAACACTTCAAAGTGTGAAAACCATTACATTAACGGCCTCGAGGTCCATGCCTTGAGATACCACGCCTAAAGAAGTAACGCGGCATGTGCCTTTTAATAATTAATGGGGATTAGAGTTTTTGCTCTTTAACTAGTTCAATACAACGTTGACTTCATTACGTAGCCTAAACCTCATTAACACCACACGTAACGTGAAACCCAAAGCATTCAATATTTAACACTCTTGTTTTAGACACCGACTCGACGGGCACCGAACAATAACAATAATTATTAGGGATGGAGGTAGTAGTATAATTGCTACCCAAACATGACCGTACTAACCAGTTCATCGACAGTTCGACATAAACTCCCCCTCCCCTCCCCTCCCCTCGAATCCCACAACCGTGGAGGCAACAGGTCCTTCCTCCAAGCTCATACAATTTATATTTATGAAATTGTCTATTTATGGATTCTTGTCAATTCAACACTATATCTGTTACTCCGTAATTGATTGGTAGCTAGGGTTCATTTTCTTTAAAATTCCAAAACTAACTAGGGATTTAAGACGATCCTTCATGCTCCTTAAGATGTTTTATTTGTTATGTTTGATTACAATTGGTGTTGATTCTATATTTCAACAATGCTGGAGCATGTAGGCCTTAGTCAATTTTGCTGAAAGTTTTAGAAATCCAGGTGACATTTATAATTCTCATTTCTTCTGAAAAGGTTTATTATAATTCTTTCCTGTTCAAGACACCATTTTTCATGTAGCTCACTTAGTTGTTCAGTCAACAAAAATCTGTTGTTGGCTTCATGACCTATCTGAAAGCTTATTTGTCATTGGTCTTTATTGGACATTGAATGTACACAAATACACAATGATGTCTTAGTTTATTTTTAATCTGTTCTTTCCTTCGTTTTTTGTCATATTTTGTTTAGGCGCTAGGCCAATGATTTTTACACTCCAACTAGTAATCAAGAAATGGAGTGTCATAATCAAGAAATGGAGTGTAAAAAAATCGTTATTCTCTGTTTATCACTTGCTCAAAAGGTAGTATTTCGAGTTTTATTTTTAAACTCCTCAACTTGCAGGGTCAAAGTGCAAGACATGAGATGATTTAGCTTTCAACCTTAGATGGAGCCAACTGTAAGTTTTCCTTCTTTCCTAAGAAGTTTTGTATGACAGCATTCCTGAATGGCTGATGGGTGCTGAAGTTGTGGCGTTCCTTTTGATCCATGTTTTCATTTTTACTATTGTGATCATCAATTCTTCTATGAACTAATGTGCTATAATGATATTACTTGATCCAACTATTCTGGCATATGAAAAAAGAGATTTATTGAATTCCATGCTTAGATTTACTACACCTTCGTGGCCCCTCTTTCTTGGAATCAATTTCCAACATATTCCATAATTTTATACATTGCAGCACAATGAATCCAAGCCGGCACTGAGGATAGGTGATCGATTGTCGAGTGATGTTGTTGTACGGATTAGAACGAATGATGGGCGTGACGAGTGGATTTACTGTCATTCTCAAGTCCTTGTTGGAAAGAGCAAGTATTTTTCTGATCGATTGTCAGAACATTGGCCAACACTCCAGATCCTTGATTCTCGCAACTGTGTGGAGGTTTATTGTGAAGAATGTGTCTTTGACTACCATGTTAATGTTCTTCGGCTCTTGTATGATATATCTGAAACTGTAGTTCCTGAACTGTGTCATGGTGTTAGAAATGCTCTCAGCATCTTACGTGTAGCTATTGACCTGGGATGCCCCCAGATAATATCTGCATGTGTTGATTACATGGAAGCAGTTCCTTGGGAAGAATCAGAGGAGGAAGAAATCTTGAAGATCATACCACGCTTGGGATCACCAGTGGAGAGAGTAGTTGCTCGTCTCCAGCCAGTTAATTCCACAGTTGTTGTCAGACTTTTTATGTCAGCCATGAGATTTGCGACTTCTTCGCCCCCTTCTTCAGTTAGTGACTTAAAGACCTCAGCTCAAGAGCAGCTAGATTACATGCTCACTGAGGATGATGATGCTCCTTTGGTAACAGCCGATGAGGAGATAAAATTAGAGGTTGTGAAATGTATCAATTCTCTGTTTACGAGATTCAAGGAGTATTTGGAATCCCTTCTTTGTGATCTGGAGGAGGCAATTGTGGATTCAGCAAAACTTCAGCTATTTTTATCATTCTTAGCAGATTTATCATGGGCTTGTATGATATTAGTAAAGTTGGAAAGTATAAGAGATTTTGTGTGTAGTTGGGTAGAGGCTTCTCATGGTATCTTAAAAGTTTTTGAAAAGGAAAATCCAGAATTAGGAAAAATTGAGGCCAAATTAAAAGTTCTTGAAGTGACGGTGAAAGTGCTTGAGGCGATTGGTTATGGGACAGTTATTTTACCCAATGTGAAGCGCCTTTACATGGTGAAAGTTTGGCTTCCTTTTATAAGGACTTCAAAACCTTTAGTAGACACTGCAGTTTCCAATTATGATGAGAATGAATTTGTGCTCAAGGTCGATGCTGAGCTCTGGCAGTCATTAGAGTCGGCCATAATTTCAATGATTCTTGCATTGCCATCTGATGATCAAGCTCAGGTTTTGACAGAATGGTTAGCTGATAAAGACATTCGGTATCCAGACTTAACAGAGGCATTTGAAATGTGGTGTTATAGGTCCAAGGTTGCTAAGCGAAGGCTGGCAGTGATAGATGATGACCATGTGATGCCTAAAAAGGTGTAACCCCGGCACACAGAGACACATTTACAGTAGCACTTTTTTTGACATTCTCTGATGTTGATAACACATCTAAACTTCAATCAAAATTCATGGAATTGTCTTTTAGTTGGAGATTGCTTATGGGGACTGGGGAGTCCTGCGGAGGCTTAAGCCCTTGTTTGGGCTTTGTAAATTAGTGTGTCAAGATATTATTCTCTGATTTCAGTATAAATTTTCATGGTATGCCGTTGGATGAACCATCTATCACTGTATTGATTGATTGTAGATTATTAGTAGAATAGGCCCGGCGGGATGCCGAGCCCAAAAACTATTATTGGGCCACACGGACTGAGGCTGCATTAATTATATTTGGACATAATTTAGTGTTTAGGAACAAAAGGTCTTCATATATTACACTTAAGATAAAATTAGTTATTGTATTCTTCACCAAAATGTTGGTATTAGATTCTTCACAAAATCAAAGAAAGCAATAATGAAGATTTTATGCAATTCTATTATTTGTAGAATTCAATAATTTAAGTTTATATGAGAATTCACTTCTTGGGTCTTGACAAACTCTTGCCTTTAGCTTGAACTACTTTATAACCATGTTGAAAGAATTATTTTGAGTTTCATCAGTTTAAAATCCAACGAGAAAATTGAATGAAAAAAGGATTCCAAGTAGAATTATATTCCTTCAACTTTCTCTTCATCACGTCTGTCAACTATAAGTAGAATTTATATGAATGAATTGGCTGAAACTGTATTTGCTAAGATACATTGTCATAATAATATGTGGAAATATAAAACTGATATTTGAAGAAAACATAGTCCAAATCTGAAGATGCAATTAGGATTTTTCAACATGAATGCAAACATAAATTTATATTTCCATGGAATATAAGATTAATGGGTGATACACAGTCAAAGATAAAAGTCAATAAAATAGGGGAAAAGAAGCGAAGAAGTTAGATATATCAATACACATTATGTTAAGTGGAATGGCGAACCAAGACTTGGTCACACATAATATACATTGGTTCGGCACAGTAGCAGTAGACATGATAAAGTCCCACCTAAAAAGAGCACTCATAGTTCAAACAGATGGTCATCAAGACCTTAGGTTCACAACACATGATGTAATGTACATTGTACATCAGGTCATCAAGACCTGTAACAGCTACACAATAGTTAGGAACTTAGAATATAAACCAAGTTTACTTGGTCTATTAGCTACCATGTTCAACAGGTACCATATTTTACATACCAATCCAACACAAATGTTATAGTCTTGGGGCACCATTCTGATAGGATGGAGGGCAGTTATGTAGATACAGTATTCACACTGAAAGGAAAGGAAGCCCCAGGAACCTCTAGATCCGCAACCTTAGTATTATCATCAAAAGTGAGCTTCCTTTTGGTTGGGCTGGTGGCATCAGCTGAATAAAATAAGGACCGTGTCACAGTTAAATCTAAGGGTAAAACTAAAAAGTCCTTTAATGTATTAGGAGTGGTGCAAAAGGCTAACCAGTCCTTAGTGTAGCATTGTCCATCTGCCGCTTAAATGGAGATATGGGGAAGTTGCTCCTTGGCGATTTATCCGAAGAGGAAGGCGAAATTTGGAGGTTGGAGCTCAGGCAATAGAAGATTCTACAGTTGGCGAAACATTGACAGCAAACGGTTCAGGAGGGCATCTGAAGAGTCGCAACGTGAGGAAACCGCGTCACCAAAATAAGCTATAAAAAGCAATTGTCTAGGTCTTCGAGAATATGTGCGTTGATGCAGTAATAAGAACTTCTTATTATCTAGTCCTGCACGTATGGAATCCAGGTTGTACTTCGCACCCTAAAAGATGAAAGCAATTGTTTAGCAATAATAACCATACTACATAGACCCTTAAGCAATAATAACAACTAACCATCTTGATATTTCTGGATAGCTCTGCAGTCGTCGTCTGCAGAATTTGTTCAGCTACCAATTCAATTGCCCTAGCAGTCAATCTACAGTATTATCAAACACATCCATTGCCACAACAAGCCTGCAAAGCGAAAGGACAAAAGTTAATATCTCAAATTTGCTAAATGCTAGTCTCAAAAATATGATTAGATTATTATATTCCTACTACTTTTTTATAATATTCTTGCCCGAAAACAAATCACCAGATTAATTATGCGTATAGAAGTAGGAAAGTTGCATCACGATAGACATGTTGTAAATATCAATACAGTACTCATCCAAAGGTAATATATTGGTCAAACTTGGGGAATTCAATCCGAAGTAAATCAAATACAACAGAAGTGCCCGAAGCGAACAATTACATACAAAGATCAAATAAAACTCATTAGGATGTAATGTCCAATTAAAAGGAACGAGCTGGTGAAGAGAGAATTTGATTTAACTCAACAATGTTTGAGGGGAACAAATTTCACAAAAATATTTGCTATTGCATTATATTCAGCATTTCAGCCAGATTCAAATCTAAGCTCTTGAAAAGTTAAGGACCAATTTGAATCAACAATGATACAATCAATATTGTAAAACTGATCTTGAGCTATATTCAGATTTGTAATATTCTACGTTGTAATATCCAGGTAACAGCAATACACCATCGAAGATCCAATGTAATTAAACTTAGCGACTTCTGAAGGGATCCAAATGTTACTTAAACACTTGTTAATGAATTAGATTAGACTCAATCAGACCTATTAAACTAAGAAATGTTACGGCATAAAGTGGAGTAAAAGTATTTCACGATCTTCAATAGCAACACGATATTGAAGATCCAATGTAATTTAGGCCAACAATGTCCGAAGAGATAAAATTGCCCATGTAAAAATATTCACTTACTAATGCATTATATCCAACTAGAAAGCAACTATTTAAATTATACGGAGTATAATATGATAGAAATTGAAGTTCCTAAAAAGCTAACAAACAAGACCGAAGAGATAAAAAGTTCACAAAAACATCTGATAATGCATTATATGCAACCAGAGTTCAACCTTTTTTTTCTAATAAAAAAATCGGCCATTGTCTCGATCTGTGACCTCATCATACGGTAGCAATATCCCACGCCACCTGAATTTCACCTTAGTATGTTAAACCGTAGTTCAACTATTTAAATCATATAATATGATACAAATTGTAGTTCTTGAAAAGCTAACAAAATCTCTATTTACAATGAGAAACTAAATCTTTAAAAAGTAATTGTCAACTAAATATCAATTTGTAACACTTTGGCTAATCCATTTGTCAATGCATCAGATTCAACCAATTTAATCCATATAAGTAATATCTAAAGGGAGCATGTAATAATCCTGACTAATGCATCATTTTCAACCATTATACCACCTGCAAATTCTAACCTCAAGTAGAACCAATCAATTAACTACCACAAGGCACAAGCACACTAATATATAACTCAATGCTATAACTGAACAACAACCTATGCAAAAAAAATTATTCAAGAGAGAATAATTCATACATGAATTGGAAGCATCCGCCATTGAATACAATTATATATTCTAACAATACACTAATGGCTCGACAAACAGAGGCAATAACTACAATCCAAATTTGATTGAATGAATCTATACATTTCACCAACACTACATTCATAACAAAACAAATGCCGGGATAGACAACCTTGAGAAGTCTAACTTTCATAAATAATACTCCACATTATTGTTTTATAAGGCACACAGTTGACAGTGTTCTCACTCATCGCACAACAATTCCGTAACTTTAATTTTATTCCCATTATTATTATACCATCCTCACTGAAGCTTTGAAAGCTCATCTAATAAGATGGCTCCTACGGGTTGAAAGATGACTGAGAGATAAATATGTATGAAAATCACTTGTTGCCCTTCCTAAAATTGATTTACTTCACATTTAACTCTGAAAGTGGATAGTGGGCATTTGAACTACTAAGAAGTTGAAGGGGTCAAATAAAATTTAGCCAAACAAAATGAAGCTAGAGACGGAACTTGTAAAATATTATCACTGCAATTGCGTTTTTAATATGCCAAATGTTGAGAATGAAGAAGTTATAAAGACTCACCATGAAGCACAAAGCAACCTAAAACTAAAGGTAAAGTGTGCAAATTTGCCAATTTTTCGGGGCCTAACTCAACCAACACAACTATGCCTCCAACCTCCAAAGCTTCCAGATTGTTCAAGCTAGAAACATCAGAATCCAATATTAAATCCACTCCTGTTTCAAAAGATAAAGTAAATTAATATAATGAAATAATGAAAACTTTGGTTAATGAAAACATATACACTTCAACTGGACATATATTACATTATACCTTTATCTCCAGATTCTTCAATAACCTGGTTGACAAAATGTGGAGATTTAACATCAATGTTCACGGGATAGCCAACCTTGAGAAGTCCAACTGTCATAAATAATACTCCACATTTTTGTTTTATAAGGCACGCAGTTGACATTCTAGCTAAACAAATATTGTTAGATATGAAATATTAAATAAGTCTGTTCTCAAAGTAGTACGTCCCACAAAGTAAGAGAAATAGTGTTTGATTACCTCTCAAAAAGTAGTACCTACAGGAAGTTGTGACTGTGGAATGAAACCGACCTGACCAAAATCATGTGATTGCATTCCAAAGTGGACAGTGTTCATTGCCAACGGTTGGGGTTTCCTCAAGTCATCTCCTAAGACAATCACATAATTAGCAAAACATTAAACATCAGTGCAGGGTTACGTGAACCAGTAACATATAAGAGTTCACAACAAGATAAAGATAAACTCATGTACCGATCAACTGGAGAAAATGGATTAAGTTACATAAGATTGTTGGGCGCCAATCTCTAAATATGTGGGAAGTAGTAAGAAAATATTAATGCTTACATTATATAAGTAGCCTGATCAATAAGATGGCAACTGAAAAATAAAACTCAAGTAAACAGAACGTATGCTACAAACTCTTATATTTAAATATTACAGAAGAAAGATTAAGTAGAAAAAGTCCTAGTAAATAGGGTACGAGTGATTTTATTATTGGATCAGTGGTTGTCGAAGATGTAGCCTTTGCTGCAGTACTTTGGAATACGCCATTGCTGATGGACCAACAATCTAACCAAAAAAGAATGAGATTTTTTCTTTCTTTTCAACATAATAGATTATCTCCAAAATTATTAAGAATTATATGTGACATGGTTCTCTATTTAAAAGTAAGCTAATAGTACACAGATATTCTCAAATAGCTGACGCTAAGCCTTGAAAAATTAAGAGAAGGCCGCACCATGAACTTAAAGAGTTTACACGAACAGTCAGAATTACCTATATTGCCCAGTTCTGTAGCATAAAAAGGTGATTAAGTGAAAACCACCCCTCAACAGGAACTACAATCGCAAATTTAGTAACAACGAGTATATGAATCAAATTATGGATGATACTCAAGGATTTGGGCACTCAAATCTCTTCCCGTGAGTTTTAAAGCGAATCAATAAAAAACTACGTAAATTTAAGCGAAATAAATGCATGACAAAAGATTTATATGTTTCCCTCAACGCGAAAAGACATCCTCTCGCTGGCCGCTTCAATCCACTAATAAACCGTAAGATCGTTATGTGCCTCTACCACTAGCCTATAATCTACGTTGAGATTTTCTCTTTATACATCGAAATCTCAACTACAAAGCCTATCAAGAACAAAGTGATAAACTCTCTAAGCTCTTTCAAGAACAAAAACCATGCTCTTCAATAATATTAAAGCATCTAATATTATTCTGGGTAGACACTTTCTCTATTCCATGATTTGTGCGATAAATAAACTCATGAAAAATCATCTCCATATTTATAGTTAACAAACCTAGTAAGATTCATGCATTTTCTGGGCTCCAAGTCTTCAAACCTGCCTAAAAATAAAACCTACCAAGGCTAAGAGGAGTTATCCCAGTTAGACTCAATTAGGAAACAATTAGAGCCAAAACCGTCTCAAATTAAGTCTTCAATTCCAACAATCTCCCAATTTGAAGACAAATCGGATCACCTGCCTTTCAAGCACCATTTTGCAAAGAAATTTCTCCGTGAGTTCTATCATCCTTCGAACTCCCACCGAAGTCGATCCCAACTTTATGATTCTCTTTCTTCCAACTCTAACATCCCCGAACGAAGCACCTTCACAACTTAACTACCGGCTAGTAATCTGTAATAACACATTTCTACCCTATTTGATCTTTCCCTCATTCGTATTAAATCACCACGCCCCTGTGATTTGCCTCCTTGATCTTCATGATCTCTCAACCTTGAAAAATCTTGGAAAACCTCCTGAAGTTTGATTGGTCATCAATGAATTTCTCTTCTACCTTCCCATTCCACGATTTACTCTCGATTCAATTCATTTCAACTTCGATGCTTCGACTGTAAACACCTTCAACAGTTAAAATAACAGGGAGGTCGGGAATTACCTCACGCTAACTCGGGGAGATTCATGCAACACGGAAACCCTGTTGCATCCTTCCCCGTAGTTCTTCAGCCGAACTCATCACCAAACGAAGTATTATACTCGCCGGCCGTATCTTTCCCACCCTTCAATGTATCTTCATTTTTGCACAGCCCTCTAATCTCCCGAGAACCTCAAAGACATCCAATCAGAATCCCCTCACCCGAATCCACAATCCCTTCTATCCCCTCAAACCCCGCCTGACCCCACCTCAAGATCCCAGATCCTCCTTCAACCTCCTTGAGAACTCCAGTCAAGTATAGAGTACCTCTAATTTTCCTTTTGGCTATTACCATTGCTCCCCCGAACAACCTTCCCTGCTACTATTTCTAAAAGTAGTCTCGATAATCATCACCATCCAAAATTTCACTCACCAAATTAAACTCCTTCCTACTCCCCGGAACATGGCCTCACCTTGCTGTGGGCCTCTCGTAAAGAACCATTCACAAAATTTCGTGATTCACATCTCCCCATACTCTACTACATCCAACCTGTTTCACTCATCACATAGAAATACCCCTGGGTAAAACATAATTCACTATTACATCTCTCATTGCTATGAAAGAAGCTCCAATCTCCCATTATCCAGAATCAACGAAGCATTCACAAAATGTCTCAATAAATAACGCTCAACACAACACGGAAGATCACCGTTAGCTTTGTAAAGGTTCTCAGCTAATCTCAGCTCCTTGCCAAACCCCCCAAAGACACAAGATCATAGCCTGTGATTCAACCCTAGAGGGGGGTTAATATGTTTTACGCAAATATTCTCTTTTGAGTTTTAATTTAACAATGCGAAATTATGTCAATAAGAATAAACTGAAAATCTAAGCTCTGAGAATGATTAGTCAACAATAAAACAAATAAGATGATATAATAATATAATGATGACTTTGAAAGTAAAGAGGCAAGTTGCTGAAATACAATATAGATGGGGTATATTAGTGAAGCCTCAAGCTCCCCCACTGCCTGAATCGTCGGCTTTCCAACCCTAGATTTTTGCAAAGTATAACTTCAATGTCACAAGAAATGTTTGATTTGCTACTGGCCAAAGCAAATTCCCTTCCTCAAGCCTATTATCAAACACTTAGCTTTTACAATTAAATGACCTGTGTTGGCGCTATGATTTCAACCCCAATCAACCTAGATCGGGAACCCAAGAACACACTTAGGGATTTCAGTACTACTCAACCTAGAATAGCAACCCTATGCTTCCCACACAAAGGATTTCACTCAAAAACAATAAATGTTTGAGAAAGAATGAATAGTCACACAACTAGGAACTCTCAATAAAGATTATGCAAAGAATAAATGAGAGAGTTATGACTTTTGCCTTTTGCTTTTCAAAGAATTAAATGCTCAGAAATTAGGTTTCAAATAGTTGCAAAAGCTATTGCCTTTGAAAAGAGGGGCTTATATAGTGCACACTCATTTGAAGTTGTTCTCGAGATCGCGTGACTCACTTCCAGACTCCTGGGGGTCTCGATGAGCCTCGATGGACTGTGGCAACGGCTTATAAGCCCGCTTCCGTAATCTTTATCGAGGTCCGTGGTCTCGATCATCGGGACTCTATCGGTATCTCGGGTCTCGGGCGGGTCTCGACATTTCCGGACCCGGTGACCCTCTCGAAGTCTCGATGGTTCATAGTGTCAATTCCAAAATAACGATCGTTTCAAGCCAATTCTAAAACGAATGCCACAATAGCCTATTTGTACGAGACTTAACTACGAATCAATCTATACTAAAAGATTTGAAACTACGGACCTTCGTTTTCAAACACAATTAAGTTTAAATGGCAAAAAGTCTATACTCACAAATTTAAAAACGGCCAAAATACTTAAAAAGAGTTTCCTTACAAACGCCTATAAAAAAGAAAGAACACGAGCTCCTCAAAGTGCTCATGCTTGTTTGACTCATATCAATGAGCCCTAACTCGATCAACAATTTTAGCACTTGAACTTTATTTAGGAATAAACCCGAATACATGTTCACCTCGAAAACGGATTAGTTCGATGAACAATTTGTTATCTTCAAAAAATAGGTTTGTTCTGAACCCATTATTCAACAAACTCCCTTTGATGATAATAAATTGATTCTATGCTAAGTGGGAAGAAAAATGTAAAACATAAAGCGACGCCTCAACATAAGATTCCCAATGCTTTCTTATGAACAAAAACATCCAACGTTGTGCATAAAGGAGAACCAAACACTAAACAAAAAACCAACAAAAGCATAAGTCTAACATCTCCCCTTTGAGACTCTGAATACAAAGTGGGTATAAAAACAAGTCATAAGCAAGTAAATGTAACGGCCATAAATAAGCATAAACAAGAATAATCGGGTCTAAGCCATCATAGTCCCTTCAATTGATCTTCTGACCTCCGGGCTTGGCTTGTCAAAGAAGGATCCTTATACCATCCGCTGGGCCCTCATCATCATCAAGGATGGGGCGATCCCAATCCCCCGGGAGTAGGCACCACTGCAGGTAGCCTCCCTCCTCGACCCGCAACGCCGGGTCCTATCGCTTCCACCTCGTCTCCCCATCATCCGAAGTAGCCAAATACTTTTGTGGCCTTCAATCCTTTTCATTACCATCGCTTAAAACAAGAGAGGAATTTCATAAATTTCTTTCACATAATCTTTAAGCTTTGTTTTCTTTTGATGATAATCCTTGATTCTCTCAAATTTAATTTTCAGCAATTTCTAACAATGTCATTTTAGTCTCGTCATATTCTTGAAATGTTTTACCTCACTTCCTGAGGAGCCCTTACCCGCCACCATCATCATCATCTCCCCTACATCATCATCATCATCCTCGGCTATCCTCAAGTCCCTGCCATCCCTCATCATCCTAAACACTGATCCTCCAAAGTTTCATCTACCTCCCTCGTGGCTTCCTCCCCATAAGTGTTTGGATGGCCTTTCTATCTTCACGGTTCGCCATCTTAGCTTCCCACTTCCACCAAAGTCGATTATTGTGATATGCAATGGTACAAGTCCGGAAGTAGTCCTTGGTGATTCGATGCGTTCCCCCAATCCTTGGCATACCCCTTGGAAACACCCTATCTCCTCCCCAAGATTCCATGATGTGTGTGATAAGCATCCCGTAAGGAAGGGTTGTCGCCTTTCAGATTGCCTTAAGCCCACGTCGATATGGAAGGCAATGAAGAAAGTGGTAGATTTTTATCCGTTGGCGATTTGAAGAATTTGTAAGTCGTGAGTTCACCAACCGACTTTATTCCTATCCCTCGAGAACCCACGGAACCACCGACTTCATTACGTAAGTAAAGTTCACAAACCTAGCTTCACCCGTATACAAGTGCAAGCACGGAAGACAATCAACCACCCCTTTCTTCCTATAACCATTTCTAAACCCTCGACCATTATTCAACCACTCGGTCACATCTTCCGCCGACTCAATCTCCTCACTCGGAGGCCACATATCCACAGCATAACTTGCAAATCCATTTCCAGACAACCCGAAATCATCTCTAAAATTTCTCAACTTATACTCGTAAGATCTACCACCAAACTCCAACTTAATGTTCAAATTGTTACTACTAGAAGTGTGAATAACAACATGTTCATAAAAGAAATAGACCCAATCCGAAGATATGTCGGAGATCTCTTACAAAAGAACTTCTCCCATTTCAAATTTCACCACTCCTTTAACGGAGTACCTCCAAATCTCCTCCATCATAGTAGTAGCCATCAAGTATACACAAGGCTTCCACTTTCCCTCCTCTAGAGGGTAATTGATTCACATTTTCATGCCTGCGGATTCGAGGAACTTCCACCTCGCATAGTACCTAATTTGGTTTCAAGATTTTGGGTTTTGGGTCCTTGCCCTTTTGGGTTGTTTGGTAGGGTTAGAAGCTCATTTTTTGTGAGAAAATTTTTGAATAGGGGAATGGAGTTTAGGTTAAAAGAAAGCGCAATGTAGCAATTTTAATCAGAGAATTTGTGAATTTTTGATGAATTTGTGAAGGAAATGGTCAACGCGCATGATTGGGTGAATTAGGTTGGAAATTTTTGAATTGTGGTTGAAATGAAGTGAAAAATTTAAACGGTATATATGGGATCGAAGTTCATCGAGACCCATTCGGCAGACCTAGGGGTTCCATTTGCGTCTCGATGGGGTCCGATCGGGGACGGGGTCTTTTGTTCGAGACCTCATCGAGAGCAGGGGGTTCTCGATGACAATATAGGGCAAGTTCTTTAACACTCCATCGGAATCCATTCGGTGGGGGTCCTCATGGGCCTCGACTGCATCGAGAGGTTTTTGTACCGAGACCTCATCGAGAGCAATGGGGGTCTCGATGGGGTCTCGGCGGCCGCATCGAAAGTCTCACCACTTTGATCGGACCCCATCGACTGGGGTCACGCATGGGGTCCTCGATCCCACACACACAAAAAGACCATTCATTCATCCACAAGCTCCACAAATCACCATTCATCAAGCAAATCTCCACAAATAAACTCTCAAAAACAACCCGAAGCACATCCAATCAAAACAACCATCCACAATCTCATATCACCAATATCTTCAACATCGAAACGCAACCATAATCCACAATATCCACTTAGCATCCTCAACAATTCAATCCACAACCATTTTTGGACAATTTCATCATTTGGCTCATCATCCCAATAAAACAATATTGACATAATTTGCTAACGAAAGTGTTTCAACAACATAAGCATTTAAGATGGCAATGATAAGATAAAATTACTTACTAGAGCACTACATCCCTAGCTCACGCCTAATACGTAAAGTGTTAAAACTGATCCTCCGGTAGTGGTTTGCAGCATGTCCGCAAGTTGACCCTCATTTGTCTCTTTAACTCTGAGAGATCATCGTTTCCTTTTTGCACATGGTCCCTGATTTAAGTCGATTTAATTTAATTTCAATGCTTGGTCCTTGAGTGTTGCACTCCAGATTCTTGGCAATATTTATGGCACTTTGTGTTGTCACATAACACCGAACTTGATCATATTTTGATCCCTAAATCCTCCAAGGTTTGTTTCATCCAAAGCACTGGAAAGCAACACAATTCCCGACCGCCACATATTCGGCCTCCGCCGCGACAATGCAACACTACTTGCTTCTCGCTAGACCACGAGGTGAGGCTTATGTCCTAAGAAGTGACATGTCCCACTTGTACTCTCTCCTATCAAGTGTGCATCCCAAAATCCGCAGATCCGAGTATCCCTACAAGCTTCAAAGCTCTTGCTCATCGGATACCAAAGCCCAGTCAATTGTCCCTTTCAATGCACCGGCGATCCTTTAACCGCTTTAAGATGAGACTCTTTGGGACATGCTTGAAAACGAAAGCACATGTAAACACACGGCAACATAATATCGGGTCTAGAAGCTTGCAAGATAAAGAAGGCTACCAATCATATTCTCCTCGAGTGATATTTGTCTCATTGACACTAGTACCTTGCTCGTCCTTGTCTAGCTTTGTTGATGTCGACATGGGAGTTCCGATCACTTTTGCATCTTCCATCCCGAATTTCTTTATGAGTTCTTTCGAGAACTTGCTTTGGCTTATGAATATGCCGTCCACCATTTGCTTCACTTGGAGTCCGAGGAAGAAATTCAATTCTCCCATCATGCTCATCTCGAACTCTACTTGGCTCACTATTTTAGCAAATTTTCACACAACAAATCATTAGTAGAACCGAAAAATAATATCATCGACATAAATTTGAACTACTATGAGATGTTTGTTCTTTGCCTTTAAGGAAAAGTTTGAATCAAGCTTTCCTCTTGAAACCCATTCTGTAACTAAATGTGTGCTTAACCTCTCATACCAAGTCAGGTGCTTGTTTCAACCGTAAAGTGCTTTATCTAGTTTGAAAACGTGATGAGGATAATTAGGATCTTCAAAACCCGGAGGTTGTTTTACAAAAACTTCCTCATCCAAGAAACCATTTAGAAAAGCGCTTTTGACATCCATTTGGTGTAGTTTGAAATCCATATGACTAGCGAAGGGAATAATACTTAATGGATTCCAACTTAGCCACTGAGCAAAAGTTTCACTCAAATTTAATTTTCCCATTTGATTATAACCCTGAAATAACAAGCATCACTTTTATTTACTAAAAACAACACCTGTTTCGTCAAGTTTATTTCTAAACCCATTTAGTCCTTAATAATGGTTTTTATCAAAGGGTTTTTCAACTAAATGCCAAACTTTGTACCAAATTGTTCAAGTTCTTTTCGCATAGATAAAATCCAATCCGGATCTTCTAGAGCTTGTTTAATATTAAGAGGCACTACTTGAGATACAAAAGCACTATGGAGACAAACATTATTTAGAGAGGATCGAGTAGTTACCCCCTTTGAGATATCACCTAGAATGAGATCCGGGGGATGATTCTTGATGACTCGTCTCCTATAGGGAAGATCTTCGTTGTCCGCCCATGGAGATAATCATCCATCTTCAAGGGTCATTTATGATTATTAGTTTGTTCTCTACAATTGATGCTTCCCTCGCTTGATGTTTGGTTTTGAGGCTCATCAATTTTTGAGAATTCCCATCCACATTAACACCTAATGAATCATCCTCATCTAATACAACTTTCTCAACAAATGGATTAGATTCATCAAAGTTAACATGAATAGACATTCTTGCACACATTGATCCTTTTTATTGTAGATGATATATGCCTTAATTGCTTTTAGAATAACCAAGAAAAAAGATTGCCTCATTAGATTTAGCGCCAAATTTACCCAATCTATCTTTTGGTGTTTAGAATAAAGCATTTACATCCAAAAACTTTAAAGTAATCACTACCAGGGATCTTACCATACCAAAGCTCAGAAGCGAGTCTTATCATAGGTCTTAGAAATACCAAGCGATGGTGTAGCACGCGGTGTCCACGGCATGTCCCCAAAAAGTACTTTGGCAAGTTGTGCTCATTCCTTCAACATGGTGCTTACCCATTTCTTGAATAGTCCTTATTCTTTCGCCTCCACGACTCCATTTTGCTGAGTGTTCTTGGTGCCGAAAAGTCGCGTGGATCTCCATACTCCCTCACAAAACACACGAATCCCCTCATTTTCGAACTCACCTCCGTGATCGCCTCCCTTATGGCCTTGATTTTAATCCTCGCTCATGACTTTCTACACAACTTAGCAAACTCTTTAAACGCATCACTTTAGTTAGCGCGCCAATTACCCAAGAAACCCTCGGCAATCGCCCACACAACAAACATATTTAGAGCCACCTAAATCCCTCAATATCCATCTCACCCAAACAAGCCCATATGTAGCAAATCGCTACTACGGCTCGAATTTAAACAAGATTTCAAAGGCTAAACGACGATTTATGCATTTTATCGAGTTGACATGCATCGCAAAGTTTAACCTTTTATATGAGAGAGATTAGGTAAAGCCTCTAACACGTGAGTTTTCTTTTGGCAATTTAGATAACATTTCAATACTAGCATGGCCCAACTGCCGATGCCACAAACTCACGCTATCATAAAATTGCTACATTCATGCAAATATTACTCGCTTCAACCGAATCAAAATTAACATAATACATTATTCGGACGATAACCATAAATAACAAACGAAGATGAAACATTTGAAATAATAATTTATGTTTTGAAACTTTAACTTCATAATCATTTTCACACAATTGGTCACACTTAGCAAATAACCCCCACGCCTATCAACAAGTAAAGTATTTTTAATTTGGAAACAACCTTTCTTACCAATACATCCTTTACCTAGGATTTTGGCGGTTTCGTTGTTTGCGAACTTTACGTTTCCAACCGCCTTGTTTCCAAGCTTTAAAAAGAGTGAGGCATCTCCCGTCATATGCCTTGAACATCCGCTATCCACCATCCAAATGTTTTCTTGATGAGCGGCCCCTCCCTACAAATACACAAATTTCACGAGGTACCCAATGTGATTTTGGGGTCCTTGTGGGTTATTAGTAAAGGAGATGGATTTTTCTTACGATCCATTTAAGTCTTAGAGACTTGGGAACATAAGGTGCCCATTCTCACTAACCTTGTACGACATTTTAAGATTCTTTATGATTTCCCTTTTTCACAATAAGTGCAAAGTTGAAATGCGGTTCACTTAATTTAATACCGATGGATGAAGTTTATTAATGTGAGCCGACAGAGTTATCGCTGAATAGGCCTAACCCTTTTTGTTGGTTGGACAACGTTGAGCCTCAAGAATTTCATTTAACTTGTTTGTTCTCAATGGGGTGTGGAAGCTGAGTATACTTCTTGAGTTCAACATTTTCCAACTCAATCTTTTGGATTTTCGTTTTAAGCTCCAATTTTTCATGAAACCGGCCATTTTTCAAATTGGAATCAAGCTTTAACAAAGTAACTTCATTCTCAAGAGAGTTGTTTTTATGCAGCAAGCTTTATTAGTTTTTGAAAGTTCTTTATTCTTGCCACCAAAGCTTAATAACTCAAGTTATAATTGTTGTTAAATTGTCAAAAAAATCACTACTGATTTCTCATCATCACTATTGGTGTCATCATCCGAGGAGAAATGGTTAAGAGGTGCCTCCATTGAGTCTTGTGCCATGAGACACACCATCACGCTGCAAGTTTCCACTCTCGAGTCGGACTCGCTCGATTCGCTATCCCAAGTGGCCTTGCCAAAGCTTTGGTCGGGACCTCAAGAATGCGGCAATCCGCTCTGAAACGTCCGGCTTGTTACATTCAAAGCAAATGGATCTCCCTTTGATTTTCCCCTCTTGTCTTGCCTTCGTACTTCCTTCTTCTCGTGATTAACATATCTCTTGAAGCTTGCTTAATCATGATCATTGTTGCCTTTTGAACTCGGAGAACCTTTGAAGTCTCTAGCAAGCATGGCCATATCTTCATCATCTTCATCACTTTCTCATGAATTTTTGTACTTTGGCCACGCTACAAGAGCCACTTTCTTCGTCTCCTCAGTTTCTAAGCCTGTTCTTTATGGTGACTTCGGCTTTCAAGGAACCAAACGAGTTTCTAAGAATCTGATATCTCTTTGGCCTTATCATTGCACAAACCTTTGGCCGAACCCCGATCGACGGCTTCTTCTATGATTCTTCCATTTACTTCTTTCCGCGATAAGCCTCCTGCAGAACTGCTGTTGATAATGGCATCAACCTTGATGCATATCTTTGACGGACTCTCCTCGATATTTCCTGGGGCGGCCTGATATTCCCTATCAAAGTCGACTCGTGGTTTCTGCCCCTGACTAGAACCAATGTGAGCGGTTTCTAACAAGTCCCATATTTCCTTGGTCAATTGGTAATCCCTTAATCCTCGAGCATATTCTTCCATACACATTGCAATTGTGAGAACATGGATGGCCTTGAATTAACTCCTAAATTCCGAGTCTCTATCCCTTAGTACCATCCTCTTCTCTTTTATCCGCTTATCCTCCTACTTTCTGGAACTCTACTGGCTGCTGCCCACCTCATGCTGGCTCTTCCACTTTATCAAATTCCTATAGCCCGGCTTCAGTTAATTTGATACTTCATTGAAATGGTTTTAATCTCGATGATTATTCATAATTTGTAGCCTGTTTGCCGCACATGATACTCTTGAACGCTGCTATGTCTCTACCAATCGTTAGTTTGATCCGCCAAGCAATGGTGGCCTCGCACTTGACCTACCTTCAACACAAAAAGTGCCTCGAAGCAAATTAAATATTCCTTGCTACTACCCATGATCTTTTTCTACAAGATTTTAAGCTTAATTACGTAGAACACGCAGCTCTCGATACCAATCAAGGAAATGGACTAAATCTTTTGGTAGTGGACAGCGTTTTACGTTAAATTATTCCCTTTGAGTTTTAATTTAACAATGCGGAATTACAAAATAATAAGAATATGTTCTAACGTGATAACCCTTCGATAACCTAAGCTCTCGAGAATGATTAGTCAACAAAAACAACAAGACATTTAGAAATAATACATAATGACGACTTAAAAAGTAAAGAGTATGAAGAAATACAATACACAGATGCTATTAGCGAAGCTCGGGTTCCCTCTATCGCCACCTGGGCCGGCTTTCCAACCTCGGATTTTGGCAAAGTGACAATTGGGCCAGAAGAAATGTTTGATTACACACAAAGCAATCCTCTCAAGCCTATTATCAAACACTTAGCCTCAAGTACTAAATGACCCAAGCTACCCGCTAAGGATTTCAACTCCCAATCAACCTAGATTGGGAACCCAAGAACACACTCTTAGGATTCCTTCAAAGTACTATCACTCAACCTGAATAGTAACCCTACGCTCCCACACAAAGGATTTCACCACTCAAAATACTAAATGTTTGAGAAAGAATGAATTTATTAATAACTAGGAAACTCTCAATAAAGATTACAGTAATAAATGTGAGAGTTATGACTTTTTGCCTTTTGCTTATCAAAGAAATAAATGCTCAGAAATTAGGTTTCAAATAGTTGCAAAAGTTATTTAGGTTTTGAAAAGAGGGGGCTTATATAGTGCACAAATTTTGAGCTGAAAAGTTGCCTGCATCGTGACCCCATCGAGACCAGGGGGTCTCGATGAGCCCTCGATGGACCAGGGCAACGGCTATAAGCCCGCTCTGTGTAGACCTTATCGAGAGGTCCAGGGTCTCGATCATCGGGACCCTATCGAGACCCGGGGGTCTCGAAGGGGTCTCGATCATCGTGACCCGAGACCCTCTCGAAGGGGTCTCGATGGTTCATAGTGTCAATTCCAAATAACGACGTTTCAAGCCAATTCTCAAACGAATGCCACAATACCATTTGTACGACTTGCCAGGTACTTAAGATTCAAACTACTGACCGCTTTTCTCAAACATAACATTAAGTTTAAATGGCAAAAAGTCTATACTCACAAATTTAAAAACGACAAAATACTTAAAAAGAGTTTCCTTACAAACGATAAAAAAGAAGAACACGAGCCTCTCATGGAAAGGCTTGGCGCTTGTTTGACTCATCAACGAGCCTCCGAACTTCCCGATCAACAATTTTAGCACTCTCGAACTTATTTAGGAATAAACTCAATATGTTCACTCAAAACGGATTAGTTCATTAAACAATTTGTTATCTTCAAAAATAGGTTTGAATGGAATCCCATTATTCAACGTATCGAATTATTTCTACTCTACTCGTGATCTCCCACTGCTTCCCCAAACCTCTGCCTCCCCTGCTCTTCCTCTTCCTTACACTTAACGCAACCCCAGCACCCGACACTTCTCATACGAAGCTTTACTGCATTCTCCCATTGCAGATACGCTCTACAACCACCTTAAGTTCAACCTTGTTAGTATCACCTACGTAATTACTAATCACGCCTCATCGCTCCCAACTTCGTAACGGCCAACAAAATCGCTCCCAGATCTCATCATCAACATTAACATCTACCGGCCGACAGCTGATTAATAATGCTATTGAAATCGGCTAAGGTAAGTTCCCTCGCTATGGGTGTACTTTCTCGACATCTTTAAGGGTGAAATGAAGCTTTTTTTCATGAGAAGTACCTATTATTTGCAAAGTTGTTTCATACAGATCGCATAAAGCCTTCTTATCACTTTCATACGGTCTCCTTAGCAACGTTAGCAACTACGTTCTTGACAAACAAGGTCTGATCACACCCAAGACCTGGGCTCCGTCCAATTCCATCCATTCATCACCATCCATCTTCTCAAAGCCCCCTAGTGGTTTGTTCAAATTTCTTTCCAGAGATAATCCTCCATACATTATCTTCCAACGCTGAAAATCGACCTACCTGACTTTCTTACAAGACGTGTCACAATTCCTTCGCTTCCAGCCATTGATTCTTAAACTCACAACCAAGCTACGACCAAGCTCCTCGATAATACCACCGTTAGGATTTAAGACCCCTCAAATCCTCCTGAGTTTCAAGCAATCAATGTTCACGTAAATTTAAGCGGAAATAAACGTAGACACAAAAAGATTTATGGCTGTGTTCCCCTCACTGGAAGGCACGCCCCGTTGTCGCCGTAATCAACTAATAAAACCGAAGATCAAGCATAAGCCCTACCACTAGCTATAATTCAGTGTTGAGTATTTTCATACAATCGAAAAAATTCAACCACAAAGCCTATCAAGAACAAAATAAACTCTCTAAGTTCTTCAAGAACAAAACTATGTTCTTCTAACAATTAATATTAAAGACCTAATATTATTCTAGGATGATCAGTGATAAATAAAAACTCTAAGTAAATTCATCCCATATTTAGCTTAACAAAACCTAGTAAGACTATGTTCCTTTCTTAGCTCCAAGCCCTCTCAAACCCGCCTAAAACAAAACCTACCAAGGCTAAGAGATATATCCTAGTTAGACTCAAATTAGGCAATAATTAGAGCCAAAACCGTCTCAAATTAGGGTCTCAATTCCAAATGTGATACCATCAATTCTATCACCTTTCTGCATATTCGCATTACTCTCAGTTTCTACATTAGTTGGAAATTGCAAAATTACCATATTCCCTTCAATGCTCACACTTCATTCTCGAACTTCTCTATACAAACAATTATCGCCAATCTAAGCTTCTACTCATATAATAGTTAGACATTAACACCATCACTTTTTTGTATTTCTTTAGTCATCCTTCTTCAAGATAGTAATTTCCCGGATCCTCATTCTATTCGCTTAGCTATATTGCTAGGATTCACCCAATGCTTCTTCATTCAACATACCTCAAAGCTGCTTTCAATTGTAGTTATACTCTTGAAGTTTCATTCTTCCCATAGAGTTCTCTTTATCACTCATTAGAGTCATATTTTATATTTCCTTTTCTTCTGGGCTCTCATTGCTAAATATTATTAGAATTCAATATTTCCTTCAATAGCCTCAGATGGTTATCCCAACATCAAGGCTTGAAATTATTATTACTATGAAAGCAACCTCCTTCCTAGTTAAATTATCACCTCCTCGTTAACTCATGTCTTACACATCAATCCGCCTTATATCCTCACATAATAGCCACCGCCCGAGGGTTAAGTACTGGACAAACATGAAGCATTTCTTCCTTATTTGTTCTTGAATCAAGGAATTTCAATCGCTGTATTCTCATATCGAGGTCCGACCTGCTTCATCATTAATAACTCTTTCAAAATCAAAGTCGACAAGTATCATCTTGACTCATGTCAACATGAACATTATGATTCATGGAATCTTATGATTTACTCAACATGTGCCTGCACCACACTGGATTAATATTCAACTCCGTGGAAAATTTGTAAACCTATTCATACCAATTCAATTATCATCTTTGTTAAGCATCTCTCTAAATCCACCAACCAGAATCATAAGTATGAATCTCTTAGTACCCTCTAGAGTTATGGGTCAACGAAATATGTTTTCCTCTCACGGTACCAATTCTTCTCAAATCACAATACACCCCAAAACTACCAAGTCCCACATTATACAACCACGACGAGCTCGTTCCCATAATTATGCTCCTGACTTATTGGTGCAACATATATATTCTACCACACTTGTTAATACCCCATCGCCCCTTTGGGATTTGTCAACTTTTATCTACACTCAGTAGCCATAAATTTCTAATCCTTAGAAATAACATTAACACATCACCATCATACTTCTCTTACTAATGAGATCCCAAGATTCATTGATATTCTACTACTAATTCCCACAAATTTTCCTTACTGTTAGTCCAACTTCCTCCGAGCGAGCCGGTAATTCAAATCTATACCTCTACGAGGGATTCCAATGCATACCATCATGTGACTACATCTTAAAATATTTAAACACATCATCTGTATCTATTTAACTTCAACTCAAGCCATCGAAAATTCTATTTCCTCAACCTTCCAATGGGGATGCAAATGTTATCACTTGACCAGAAACCAGTATGATATTCAAACAATTATACTCCTTATCACCTCAAGGTCATAGTCATCTATTCTCTAATTTAATAAATCCAATCCGAGCCTTTAACTCATTATATATAATTGCATACAATATTTAAGTCTTCCAAGAAATTACTATTCCTTTCATATGTTTTCCTGGATCGCCGAAAGCAACTAAATTGCATCCTTAATTAAGTCTTTGATATACCCACCATTTTCACCGAATTTACATCATAACTTCATACTTTCTCCTTCCCAACTCATACCTATTATAACCCCACATATCATACATCAAGATAACACATACTCCACATATCATACCTCTCTACAGTGCTATTCCGTACCTCACGTTTCATTATAATACCATTATACACAACTTCATCATACATTGACAGCAGCCAAAAATCTCGTTTCAACCCAACCTCAATCGTGTTCTGAAATTCACACAATTTTCTATTTATCACCAGCCTTAAATGATCTATTTTCATCCAACTAACATCCTTATCTCATAAAATTAATCAACAATATATATCCAGTCTCAAAGTTTTATTACCTAGGAAAGAATGGTTTCTGTGACCCGACTTGGATACATAATACACTTGGGAGACAACCCACTAGTCTCATCATCTTATAAGTGGTGCTCGCAGAGGTCGCGTACCTTTCTATTTCATCCGTAATTTCTCCTAAAAGTCCTACCAACCGGTATATCATCAACTAATTTCTTCTTGAAATACTTTTTCCTCCTTCCTCGGATTCTATTACACCAATCGTTATCGATTTCCATTTCACTTAAATGTTTATTTATCTCATACAACCATGCATTCTTCCTTCCCCGTCCCGAATTTACTATTTCACTTACATCTTCAAGACAACACTCGACAACTTAATTGTCATACCATCTTCGCAGGGAAAAGTTTCCATTTCCACTTATCCTTAATCTCCTTAGTATCCGTCGAGATGAAATTTCCAATCTTAACCTATTACTTATTAATTTACATACTCTCTTTCTTGCCTCTCATATTCATATACTCCACATCGGACAACAAGATACCATTAACTTACTTCATGTTCACAAGCTCGGGTCCATCCTTGTACGTCAATCCAAATTAATTCCTCCTCTACTCCTAAAAACTTCGAGTCCAACTATCATAATTATTATCACCAACACTCTTCCACCACAATTATTTCGTGCACAAGATTTAACTTCACGCATCTAAGGATCAACAATCTTACACCACAATCACCATAGCCACCTCAACCACTTAAACAACCCAAACTAAAGATTATAGATTCCTTCCCAACATCTTTTGGGCATATCCTTTCTCTCCAACAAAATTTCAACAAATCCATCCACTGTTTATCAATCTTCATTTGCCAATTTACCCTTTATTTTGTGAATTAAGACAAAAGCATTTCATACGATTAAGCATGTTAGTAATCATACATGACACCATATAAATAGACCAATTAAGCATGCCACATCGATTAAATTCAAAAATCAAATCCAAAAACAAAGATGCGAGTACGAATTAGTACCGACGAGAAAAATATGTGAAGCAACTGTAGAAGCAATTGCAGACAAGCTTTTGATGCCCAAACCTTCAAACAAGCTTCATTGTTAGCCAAACTGGGTATATATACACCCAACACTTCCAAAAGCAACCAATAATAAGGACACATCACAACCGTACAACTCACGAATGTGCACTGTAACTTGAGAAATAGGAGATAATAGTACATCAATTGAAAATGCAACTGAAATTGAGCTGAACCAAACAAATCAGCACCCTCATGGTCAAATCTATTTCCCACCCACAAATTTGTGCCTATTTTAATCTTAGCGAACCTATGGAACGCATGGTGAAATGTTTCCAACTATGAAACGTGGTGAAACTCTTTGCGGTACACGTTGGATAAAAAGTATGATATCAGTACTCTATCAAAATACTAATTAAATGGACAAGATGAATTAATTTGATTAAAAAGTCCAAACAATTAAAAGATATCACGTGGCTAATCGGTTCTCGATTAAACACTAAATTCAAATAAATTCCCCATCAACAAGGGTTCCTTTAAATCTGCTTCCCGATTAATCGAAGTAAAAATAAGGGTTTTACATTAATTAACCCTAAATTTGAACTCGGCTGGTTCCTGAAACTACCGCATTAAATGCCACCAAAATTACGTTCTAAAACCCCTAATTTTGTTGATTAAAATCGACCATATGAACATCGTGGAAGCCACGTGTCAAAATGAAGAATCAAACCACCGGGTTCAACATGTTAATTCTCGAAATTATGTGGTTCAAAAATCAAGACCCTTAAGTGATGTGTTCAAAAATCAAGACTGTGGTTATGGTTCAAAATCAAGCTCCAAAAGGTCCGAGAACAAAAATGAAAAATCAAATTCGAACCTTCTTGGTGATTATTATGGTATTAATCTATAATCATTACTTGAGGAAAAGTACTTAGCAATACGTAACTGAAGCATACTGAT